>JAODGB020028221.1:0-10128 GCA_027574905.2 Earota dentata | reverse complement strand
GGTCTCGGAGGCGGCGCGTCGCGTTAAAAAGCACGGAAGGCCGCGCGTGCGAATAACGAATATTAACTATTTTAATCCGCGCAACACACATGTGTTAATGAAAAATCATATTTTAATCTGAACGTATTTTTCGTTAGTTGCTGCGCTGCAGAATTTTTTTCGGTTATGCATCGTGCGGGGAATTAATCTTTCGCTCGATTTGGATACTGCGCAATTTAATATATTTGTGTAGAAGCTGCACTCGTTTTGGGCACATGTTCCAGGCAACATGTTTCTTTTATTTTGAACCGTTAAGGCAAGCAATTTTATAAAATTTGACAGAAAATATACGCAATTTATTCTCAAACACGTGCTTTACATTTAACTTGCGTTACACATTTTAAAAGTTAAAAAAGTCATTGAATTGCCAAAAATAAAATGTCAACACGAATGAAAATAGTGTTTTTACACTCGGTGTAAAAATCATGTTAGTTATTTTTGTATGTGTTTGGGAGGGTACTTTCGGTTCGGTTTATTTTTATTGTTGTACGTGTTTGAAGCAAGCAGGAGCACACCGCTCGATTCTCGTTAGTTTTATTACGAAACTTGGCCGTTTCGCGCTGGAGACGAGCGCGTCAAGGCAAGAAGCGCCCGCAGGACGCGTGCAGACCTCGCCGATTCGCCCTTCAACGCTTCGAAGACCTTCCCGCCTCTTCTTTTGCCCGCGTCGCCTCCGAAAATCTATAGCAAGTATATGGATATGCGCACCAGGGCATTGTGCAAAACTTTTGATTATCTTTTCAATCGCCTCCTAACAATGCAGACTTGAAAAGTTGAAAAGTGGCGAGAAAAACGACGCGGAAAGCATAAACAACGTCAAATATGAACAAGATTACGAAAGGCGCAAAATACATACTAAAATAGACGTTCAAATATACGCGGAAACTGATAAAGAACACAAGGAAAAGGCAAATAAACGATGAAAGAAACGAAGGCGAAACAAAAGGGCTAAGAAAAGGCACGTATTTTCGCTGTTTGCTGCTGCTGTTGGGTTAGTTTCGTTGCTAATAAGAACTGGCTAGGTTGTAATTGGGGGTGGTCTCTATTGAGATATCCTAGTTTTCTCTCAATTATCCTGCAATTTTCGTTTTGCGTTCTCGGGCATATGTATTATTGACGCAATTTGCGGCAATTTTCAACTTTTAGTGTGCTCCAAAGGGAGTGACGATAATAATATTAGTACTGGGTTGGGATTGCGATTTTTCCCTTTGCTGAGAGCCTGGTGGTGGTTGTGGCACGCGATATCGAAGTTGTGCATGTCGATAATTCAACACTACGTGACGTTATCCGTATTTTCTTCGCAGAATAGAGTTTGAACAATCAGCATTTCTAAATAATATCAAACTTGGCAATAGCTGTTGTGAATGCTACTGATTGAGAAAATACGAAAATGTTTTGTTTGTTTTGTGTTTGTGTACAAACCTTGTAAAGTCCTAGATCGTTGACGACGCATTTGAGTATCGCCTCCCTGCCAGCCGTCACAGTCACGTTCTCGATGGGCTCGTGAAAGCTGGGATTCTCTGCGCAGAACAAAAAAGGAAAACTGTATCAAAAATCTGCAGCTGTATATTTCCGGGGCGCAGCAAATGAAAGGCGTCCGGGAGTGCTAGCACATAAAAAGCAAATTTCGCCGCCTTCTGCCGGCGCCTCGTGCTTATTGCATTATAATAAAAATAAGAAGAAAAACAAATTAAGATTTCGCGCGCGCGACAATGGCGCGCTGCGAAAAAAGCAAATTTTGCGCAAAAGTGCAACGCATTCGGAATCATCGCTGAATAAATTCCCAAGTAAATTAACTTTGAATATAAATATGAACGCGATCGCATCAGCATGCCGTTGCGTGGGCCGAGGAAGAAAGGCGGACTATTATTTCGCGCGCTGGAGTCGGCGGCGAGCAGTGAGCAGATTAGCGCGTCCCGATTGCACCCCCTTCGCCTGGGTCGACAAATAACTCCTCGTTTTGTGCGCCGCGCCGAGAGTTCGCATCGCATTGCCAGCCTTTTCTCGCCCCGGCGACACTCAATGAACGCTTGAACAGTGTTTTCGGTTATTATACTCTCAGCTTCCCGCCCACTGAACCTCTTGAAAACGTACTCAATTCGTGAATATACGCGCGAAGATTTCACGAATCCGATTCCTCCTCTTTGCTAATCAGCTTTAAATATTTTTTGCTAGAGGAGGGTTTTGGTACTGAACTCAGAAAAAGCGTAACGAAACCCGCAACACGAAATGCGCTTTAAGTGCCAATACAAATTATTATTAGTTTGCATATACTTTTGCTTGTGAATAGTTGTGTTGTAATGTGAATGCTGGCATCGTGTGTTGTTTAGTAATTTGCAGCGCCGAGTGGATTTTATAACTGCATAAAAGCGCGCAACGCGTTACTTTTCATACGTGTGCATTCACATTTCGCCGCGCATCGTGCGAGTACGACGCGCATAAAATATATAGTTTTACTATGTTCATAAACCAAACGGACCCGGCGCCTCCACGCTGTTTCAACCTGTGGCCACGAAGTATTTACATTCGCAGTGCGCACGGTAAATTATCTTATTAGAATTCCACATATATATAAAATAACTAAAATTATTCGTCCTCATTTTTGACTAAAGTAAACAGGTTTTCATGGCATGTTTTTAAATGTATTTTTATCTGATTTATTTACTTTCTCTGCAATCGATCGACTTGAATGTATTATTGGTTTCTGTCTGGTATTAATTGTTAAATCTTTGACATAAATAACATTCTTTGAAGCTTCCATTAGACGTGAAGCTTTTAGGATCTGTGGCAACGGAAGAAATATTACCATCAGCAAATAATACGTGTCTGCTCCGAAGAAAAGAAATGACAGAAATGCCCGCAATAAGCACACGAAAACAAACAATATCCCATGTCAAATCGTCTAATTCAATAAGTTGCGCCGTCATTGCGTTTTCTCGGCGCCCACCGCTCACCAAATTCGCGTCCGCCAATCGAAATTGCTTCATAATACCAAAGCCGCGCACACAATCGATACTAAATGCCATCGCGCAGCGAATGTTTACGCGCGCTGTGTGCACACTCCGTCGTATTCGCCGTTGCACCCTTTAATTAAAACGTCACATATCAGTGGTGCTACGGTTCGAGTTTCTCAGCGCGTTTCATATTCTAAGCCACTTTCCTCCTGGGGGAAAAGAGAATACATGGCAATCACAACTGTTTAGCGTCAAGCTGCGACGGCATTCAGCCCCAAAAGCAATTCGAAATTGGTGCGCGAGAAGGAAGCATCATCGCCATGCATAACCACCTGGGGATTACGAGTGTTATATTAATTTTCAATTAATTATCACCTGTCATCTAGCGGTGGGCGCAAAGCGCCATGAATTGAAACTGACTGGAATTGCAATTCTCGTGTCGGGGAATTAAGGAAAATTACGGAAAAGTGTAATGTATACCAACACCAATATTCGCCGTGTGTTGCGGTCGAATTTATGCGTTATGCAAATTTAATTACGAGCCCGAGGGGTTAATATTTTAGTTTGCCACTTACATATGTCCCCATTTATCAATGACGCCCTGATTGAATAATTAAAACACGGTAATGTACTTCTTTTGAATTAAAACGTCCGTGGAAGTCTGCGGAAGTGCGATTCGTTTGTGTCGACAATTGCAGCGAATTGCAGGGAGTGTCACCAAATCAATCTTTTGATAACATCGCTTTCTTTAGGGAAATTTATTTCGTGATAAAATTCTGCAAAGTTGGAGCCGCATTCTTTAAAAGTTTAATCAAAAATTAAAAAGACGCAAGCGGGGGAAAATGAGAATCTTATAAAGTCATAAAAAGAAATCCGTATAATTTTTAAGTCCTCCGAAACTCTAGAATGATGAAAGCACCACACCGCACCAGAGGAGAAATAACAATAAGCAAAGCGATGCGGGGGCATCGTTTGTCATCTTTTGCGAGCAAAGCGCAGCGCTAGAGTCATAATGGGGGAGAAGGTTAAAAAGGTGGCTCGCTGGCGTCGGTGGCGGCATTGTTCGGCGACGCTTTTAAATTAAAGGCAGAATCGGAAGCGGCCGCGCGTTTTTAATCTCGTAGTGCGCGCCTTGCCCGCTTTCGTATTCTCTCTCTAGTCTCTGCATTACCGTCACCAGTCGGCGGCGGTTACAGACACTGCTACCTTTGGCGGCGTGTGTGCGCGCATCCCCCGCGAAATAGCCGACATTGTGTGCACTCGGGCGCAGGAGGTGGGCTTTCAAGAGGGCTCATTAGCAATGCAAAGAGGCTAATAACAGTGAATATGTAGTAATTGGAGATACTCTCTGCGGCGCATAAAAGTGAAACACACAAATCCGGGCGGAAGTAAAACCTGGAGCCGCAATTAATTTCCACGGCACCGTCGATTTTATAACCGCAGAACAGTGTCTCTGCATCGGGGGCAAAGTCCAAGTGAGGATTTGATGCTGCAGCTTTAAAGGTCCAAACAGGAATTAAAATGATATCAAGATGGCACAGAGGAAGTATACCTTATATTTTGCTTTGCCCACGTGGAATTTGCAATCAGATAAGTTGAATTATCATAATTAAACACCTCTGCAACTTGGGAATGTTGCTAATATTAATGTGAATGTGAAGGCCGGAAAATTAAAATGTAGCCTTTTGGCCTTTAAGAAATTTCGGAGTTTTTAATTAATGAAAAACCAAATGAAAGTGTATATTAACCCAGCGGCGGTTGAGCGCAAAACGTAATTAGCACGTTTCATATTTTCGCTAGCAAATTAGGACCGTCGCAGCGCCGCCGCTGCCGCCGTTCGCTCCGAGCCGAGCGTAAGCAAAAGTAATGTCTCTGCCATTCAGCACCACCCGACAGCCGACAGGCAGGAAAACTGTAAACATTCGCGACTCGCAGGCCGCGGTGCACATCCATCCCGCCAAAAAGGATCATGCCGGCTGGGAGAAAGATGAGAAGTGCGAAGCAAAACCAGCAGAAGGTCGCAAGTGGGAACGCTGTGCCTCATTTTGCTCCGTTCACCCAGGAAACACTATGTCTAGAGCCTAGATTGAGACAAAGAATTTATTTATCCCCGCGTCCGAGAGCCCAGTGGGCGGCTCGTTGTTATGAAGAATGCGAACATCTGTACAGTGTATATTTTCATTTCTATTTTAATTTCGAAGCTTTATTGCTGGTAATCAACGCGAGAGCGGCGCCGGAGTGAAAAACGCTCAGTTCAGCCTGTTGGACTCTGCCTGGTGTAATTTTCTTTGCCTTTTCGTTGATTTTCCACCCGAGCAGCGTGCAGATTTCGACGCACGTTGCCGCTTCCAGCGCGAGAGTGGAAATTAAACGCGAGCACTGTTTGCTCTTGAGCTGGCAGCAGCATGGTACTTCTTGGATTCGTAAAATACTTACGATATTCACCCCTTTGCCACTTAAGTTGCAAACACCAAATGGAATTAGTCATTTCGGAGTTGGTTCTCGAATCTCAAGATGTTTACAAATATTATTCACCATGTTTCCGGCGTAATTTCACCGACATTTCCATGGCTTTAATTTATTGACTATTTCTTGCCGGTTTCTTGACATTTCACTGACATTTTTCAACAGTGCTGGGTTAAATAATCTTTGTTCAAGTAAGGCAGACGTCATTAGCTCGACATTTCTTTGTGTATCGCTCGCAGCGAGCAGCAAAAGGATAAAACATTTTATACTCTTGTTTGATGTGAAATAATTTCCGCGAAGCGTGTAACACAAATCAAACACACAATGGCGCATTTCCATTACTCGCGCGGCAATTAAGCAATGAAGCTAATACCTAATGCTGGCAGCGTTGGCGGCGGCGCCAGCCGTTCAATGCAAATATGTATTTTTAGCAAAAAGTGAGCCAGCGTCGGCGGCTGCACACAGAAACCGAGCGCACTGCAATGCGCGTATTTTATTAATTAATATTTCGCGTGTTACACGAACAACCCCCTTCTCCAGGCGTAATCATCCTTGCGTTACGTTATGCTTTACATTCCCACGCAGGATTTGATTGGCGGGATTTCGCATTGTGTAATGGCGATTGTAATTGTCAGTGCGATTATAAATCGTCATCGCTGAGCTAAATTCGTCTGGATTTGGCTTTTGATAGATATCATGTTTTTGTATTCTGTGTGTTGTCATGTTGCATTCACTTTGCCATGCAATTTGTAGAGTAGAAATTCGTGCGACGTGACTGCACTGCCGAAAATGAAGAATCAAAGAAAAGCGGCAGCAAAACGAAGAAATAAAGTAAAGCGTAATGGTGTTGGATCGTAGGCGGCGCGGAAGTCGAATGAAGACGGGCGCAGACGCAATGCAAAGTTGAAGAGCTAAAGGAAGGCGCGAAATGAGCGTCAAGCGTAAGATTAACGCCAACGAGCAGTTTCAATCCTATCCTGCGCAATCCTATTTCTGCCTATTTAAGAATCCGGTGCTCTGTTTGACTAAATGCGAGCGAGATGCTTGTATTGAGCGGATTTAATTATTCGGCGCAAATTCCATTTCGACACATCATTCGTCCTGGACGATTGTAATTGTAGCGCGGGCGCGCGGCAAAACAAATCGCTTCGCTAGTTTTCGATTCGGCGTGTTTTATTTCCAAAACAATTAGCACTGCACGTTGTTTCATCGCGAAATTCGCCCCGCAACCAAAAGTAATTAAAAATGCGAATAAAAATTAAGCAGCAACAATTTAATAACAAAAGACTTTTAAAATATAGAAATAAAACACTAATAAATGCAATATGAAAATATTTGGAAACAACGAAGGTAATTGTAATTGGATTTGTATATTGCATCAAATGTTTACCTAGTTGTTTTGCCCATGTTGTGTTGTTGGCCTGGCCGTGGATGAAAATTACGATCGTCGCGATCTGGAGCACGAGAGCGCGTTTGTTGTCCATTGAGCGTCACGAGCTCGCCGCATGACGACCGGCACGGAACTGGCGGCGTGAAATGTTTGGGAAAACTCGGTCGCCGCCGCCGCCGCCGCCGCTGCTGGCGCTGTTGTGTTTGTGGAAAATTTGAAACTAACGCGCAGCGTGCCACGCTGCGCCGACCAGCGGGAAACGCGCGCATTACTACTCCAAAACAATAAAAAGGACTAAATGCTTTTCTTTTAAATTTATCACAGAATGAAAACGTAATTCTACGAGGAGTTAACGTTTGGAAAACTTCCATTTGGTTGACAACGTGCCTAATAATTACTCTTTCATTAAAGTATCTCGGAATTGAAGTCAATAATTTGAACGAATTTACTTTGGCAGTGCAAACTTTGCCGCCACTTCAGAACAAGTAAACGCTCTTCATCATACTTTTGTAGTTGCTCTTGTAATTTACGTAATGAACTCGAGAGATCTGCCTCAAATTATATTTTACTCGTGCATATAAATTCTTCACATCGTCTTGTGAAAGCTAATTAGTAAGGTTTCTTATAATATATGATAATTATTAACGCAACCATGCATAATATTCGTGTTCGTTGGCTTTGTGTGACTCCCAACTTTCCCGCTCTTCCTTAATATTTAGCCGGGGAAGCAATAAAGCATAATTCAATTAATTAGCGAGTGCTTTGACTTCCAATTTGAGCGCGTCGTCGTTACGTACGTAATTCACTAACTACTCAGCAAAGTTAATAAGGTGAGTTTTTTAAACACCTGGACTAATTTAAATTGATAAATAATTAGAAAAGAATTGTGTTGATTTGAAGTGTTAAGCTTCATTTATGGGCGGAGCTAATAATTATCGTGTTTATTAGACATGAGTGAGTGTAATTATAAATACTTTGGTAACAAAATAACTGAAAACATATTTAAGTTTAGTATTGCATTATAATCACAACTGTTTCTAATAATGTGACATAAATTAATAATGCAATAAATGCATGAGACTACTATGTAATTTCCAGATAATGCCGAATAATTGCAATTTAATATTTAACGAATATGCTCTCTCGGAATAAGTTTCTTTCCTGACCAGACGTTAAAGTCTCTGAAGCTTTTCCTATCGAATATTCCAACCGTAGCGACACGATGCGTCCTCGCTCGGCAGTTTTCCGGCCACGAGCGATAGATGGTGCGCTTGTACCGCAATAACGAATTTTCCACCGCCCATTATCATTAAATTCTAGCACCTTCTGACGCCTATCAAAATAAAGAGGGTTGTTGTGATCAAAGCACATTCATAATTCAACAGTATTTATATTTATTTTTCGAGCGTAAAAAATCGAATAAATAATTAATGAACAAGTGTTAATGAAGGGAAGATGCTCCAGTACTCAGCGTCCGGATGTTGTTTTGTTTGCGTTTACCTTTGTTTTCTGAATGATTAATGAACTACATGTCGAAGCATAATGAAATCATTTATTTACCAAAATAATATAATTCCTCTTTTTGGACAAATGATTGTATTTAGTCGGTATCAATATTCAATTTTCGGAATGGAAAATTATGCATGTGTGGGTTGAGCTGAGCAGGATTATAAACGAGCGTCGTGCAGCATCACGAAGGACATCGCATCCATGGGGATTAGCATTATTACGGCTCATTGTCATGTAAATGCTAAAAAACGAATTTTACTCCTCTGCATTGCTTAAATCCTTTAATGACTATCGTTTTTCCATTTTTGAACACATGTCAATATGCATGTATTTATAAATTTGTTTCAGTATTATCCTATTTATTTCGCATTATCCTTTCCCCGCATTAAAGAACAACAAAAAAGGAAAAATAGATGAGTTACATGCATAAAATTTGAAGCGTAAAATAGTCGCACGCTTGTAAGTGGCGGAACTGATTGGCAAAGTTCGACAACGGGCTGAAGAATGCCACCGAATAAAGTAGGGTGCGATACAGGCACTAAACGATCAATTTCGCATCGAAACCACTTGTATCTCGACCACAATCTTACCAAAGATTCGCATTTACTCTAAGAGGGTAGTTAATCTGCTTGGGATCTCATCAAATTGTTATAATCCTGTGTGCAGGACCAATCTGATATCAATCACATTAAGTTTTGAGCAAGTCATAATGTATGACATTAGGAAAAATAAATCTATGAAGATATTATCCTGCGCAAGGCATTTACTCCCTCATCTTTGCCCTATGTGAGGTGGCGTCGTTTTTGGCTGGATGCAGGACCCCCTATTGCTTCGAACGTTATTATTTTATCCTGGACGGTTAAGCCCCTAAATCATTTGGACTTTTGTTGTCTTCGCGAGTAACCGACCTACAAATAGGTTGTAAAGCCCCGCACTCGGCCAGAAACCGAACGGGCGTGGAACAGCATCGCGAAAATAAAGACGCAGCCAGCAAATAATTCACTATAGTAACCCGCAACTGGTGCAAGAATACAAGACACAACAAAATGAGATTAGGTTTTAATGCTCCGCGCGGCTCACTCTCAAGTCATAAAAGTACATTTAATAATTACATCATATTCTATTATATGTAGTGAAGCGCGTACATGTTACACGATTGTAAAGTTCGTGCCTTCATAACGGAGGATTCACGCATAGTTTAGCACCGCCTAGAAAACTATCAGTTTATCACCGCCGCCTTGGATCGTGCACACACCTCGCGCATACTAATATCAGCACCCCAACTATATTGTCTGCGCATAAGTATTAAAGTAATATCAGGCGTTAAACTCGGTTGCCTGGCATTCGTCGCTTAAATTTTACAACCGGCTAGACGATACTGCCTGTTTTGGCAAACTGCAGCTGCAGCACTTCGAACACCTCAGCAACTTGTTGAGACGATTCTTGAAATCCAAATTTAGTTTCGGTAGTTTCATAGTTTCCCCTTGCTACTGCTACAAGTTTGGCGCAAATTGCTTGCAAGCAGTACGAGATGGAATCCTGGCAATAAGCTGACGTCATTTAGATGCAAAAATTTGTTAATTACCCCGAGTCTATAAATAATTGTGCGCGTTATAAATCTGCGAAATTAACGATGGTTTTATGACGCCAAACTCATTACAGTGCGAGCGAATCCGGACTTGAAGAGTTACAGTCCAAATTAATTGCTCGCGCAGGCGGAATATTAGTAACGTAACGAAGTGCGACTACATAAATTCAGAAGCAATTAAT
>JAODGB020028206.1:0-27284 GCA_027574905.2 Earota dentata | reverse complement strand
TCGTTAGCGTGCGCATCGTCTCATAAGGTGTAGAAGGAAGGTAGCGGAAGCGACGTGCAGCTTGCAGTTCCAGCTGAAGACACCAACATGTGTTTGATACCTCAATCCACTCAGCAAACTAAAATCGATGATTATTTTAAGAATTAAGTTTTTATTTCACATATATTTTTATTTTTACTATATTTCTGTATGTATGCACAGTCTTGTTTCATTAAACTTCTGTTTTCATTTTGAATTCGAAATTCTAACAATTCTCAAGTCATATGTTTTTTGAAGGTTTTGTAGGTCACATTATGAACATTATGAAATAGTGGACGATTGGATATAGTGGACAAGGGTCCGCCCCAATTAGTCCCCTATAACGAGGTATGAGTGTAATATGGTTGTTAGTTCGGCGCTTCGCGCTTCACTCGCGGCCAGAGGCAACTGCGTTTGGTTCTGTGTGTGTTCGGCGCTTCGCGCCTCACGCGCCGGTGTCAATGCGCGCATGCGTATTGGCTGCGTAACGTTACTGTTACACGTCCCTTCTGAAAATATGAAACTCGCTGCTAAAGAAGTGTTTCACTTCAAAAAAACATATGCAAAATGCTGTCTCTTCCAATATGCGTTTCAAACCAATTAGATCGATCTTTAGCAGGTTTAGCAAGTTGTCCTAGGGCTACACTAGAAACAAATTGAATTGTTTGAGAACCAACTATTTATACGAAGAGTACAAATGTACTTGTCTTCATAGATTTATACAATACGTAAAATATTTATATGGATGTATATTTAGCAGAGGTACAAATACCTAGCTTGCCTATTATTTTTATTTATTTTAAATTTATTTATTAATTTATTTAGATAGATATTAGCAAATTAGATAGGCATCCTGAAACACACAGAAAAGTCCCGCAAAATCCTGCCCCACCAGGATTTGAAACCAAACCAGCCTCGACGCCCCTCACCCTCACATTTTCTAAAATTTAATATTTTGCAGAATACATTAAAACTGAAACAGTTAAAATACGAGCAAAATATCGTGAAAAACATCGAAAAATTGTCAAACTTTGAAGTTCATTTTAGGACACTTCTAGACCCTTAAGCTGATTAAAATAGCAGCACATTAAAGAGCAACTCTTTGGCCATCTGAATATGTAAGAAAACTTGAAAAAGACCAAAGCGTTAAGGAAATATGATGGATTTTCCATGACGTGTTTTCAAAAAACATTTGAGGCCCATTTTAGGGCACTTTCAGGAACTTGAACGGGTTAAAATTAGCAGCACATTAAAGATCAACTCTTCCGCTTTCCGAATATGTACAGAAACTTGAAGAAGGACGAAAGGTTCATGATATATGAAGGATTTTCCATGGCGTGTTTTGAAAAAAGTCGAAAAATTGCCAAACTTTGAGATCCATTTTAGGGCACTCTCAGGCACTTGAACGGAATAAAATTAAGAGGACAATAAAGAGCAACTCTTTGGCTATCCGAATATGCACAGAAACTTGAAAAAGGACGATACGATCTGGAAATATGAAGGATTTTCTATGGCGTGTTTTGAAAAAAATCGAAAAATTGTCAAACTTTGAGGTCCATTTTAAGGCACTTCCAGGCCTTTGAGCGGATTAATATTAACTGTAAAATAAAGAGAAACTCTTTTGCTATCCGAAAACTTTTAAAAAGAGCGAAGCGTGCGGGATATATGAAGGATTTTCCATGGCATGTTTTGAAAAAAGTCGAAGAATTGCCAAATTTTGAGGTCCATTTTAGGGCACTTTCAAGCCCTTGAACGGAATAAAATTATGAGGACAATAAAGAGCAACTCTTTGGCTATCCGAATATTCACAGAAACTCGAAAAAGGACGAAGCGTTCAGGAAATATGAAGGATTTTCCATTTTGTTTGTCGTTTCAGATAATTCTAGAGTCGATTCTCTTGATTTCCCTTCAGTAATTTCCGAGATGTTCTGTCACATAAACTGTTGATCTTTCAGTTAACCCTCGACTTGGTTCAACAGTTGATTCAGTAGTTGCCTGTTCTTGAATTCTCACATGTTCCTTCAGTAGTATCCACAGACGATTTTACAGTTGGATCGACAGTTGCTGAAACTTCCGTTAAGTGACAGTGGGTTCGTTACTATTATTCGGTTGGTTCTTCAGTTGTATCGCCAGTTATTTCTATAGTTGATTGTTTAGTTCGTAACTCAATTGGACTTACAGATGGGCTGTCAGTTGAACTTCCAGTTAGACTACCCATCTTTATATAGGTTGTTTTCAAAGTTATCTGATGTGCTTGGAAATATGGTGTCAAATCGGCTGCCGAGGGAGTTGGCAAATAGTTGGACTTCCAGCTGGATTACTTGGCCAGTTGGCCCTTCAATCTTCAAGCTGTTTCCAAGTTGGAAGTTCAAAATTTAAGGATAACAACGCGAAACTAGATACGACCACCGCACGGCCCATAACTAGCATAGCTATAGGTTTAGGATGTCCTCTGAAAATATGAATTCAAAAACCTCTTATTTTATTTTGTGTATTATAAAGCGTTTTCTAAACTTGGTAAGTTTATGTTGTCATGATAGGGAATCAAGGAGTTTCTGGAAGTTATGCTCAATTTTTTATAAATGTACATAATTTATAAAAGAAATTGACACGTTGTCATCAGATATTACCTAACGCTGTAAATTTATTTTTATATATTAATCTTCTATGTCCCAGTCTACAGCAATATAATACGCAAACATGCAGTCTTTGGTGGTGCCTTATATTGATAAACTAAAGACGAAAGTGGTAAAAAGTTGCAACGTACGCTTCCTGCTGAAAAACCTCTGTAACTGCATACAATTCATTAATATTTGCAGCCCATTACAACAGCCTTTTGTTGCAGCATCGGACGTTCTTTTGGTCGAGGAGAAGGACCGCCGCTCAATATGGAAATGCTTCCGGAAGAATCAAACGTTTACAGCGGATATGCTCAATCAGTGCTTGTCGGACATGCTGCGGTACTGCCTGACGCACCGGATCGATTCCCATCAAATTCATACAAATCGTCTCAAAGGTGCCATCTTATTTTTTGATGATCGCCGCAATTGCACATAATTGATTACTTGTTGCAGGTCTTGCATTAATACGTAAAATATCCAAGCGGACCAACTACAGCGATTTGGCGGTGACGCAGATTGTCGCGCTGCTGTGGTCCTGCTTGAGCGTGGTGCACCATTTCCACCTGCGGGTGCGCCCCACCACAGGTTTCCGCAGCTGGTACCGCAAGCGGCAGTATCACAACGCGGTGATAACGTACGAGCGCGTGCTGGTGCTGCTCCTGCCGCAGCTCTTCACCACGGTGGTCAAGTCGCTCATCACGTTCTTCAACGAAGCGCGCATGTGGGAGATGGAGACCTACGTGACAAAGTGCATCAAGAAGATCTTGTTCATCTGCAAGGACAGCGACGGCGTGATCAACCACCTGCTCGATATCGTGGAGATATGCGAAAGTCCCGAGGATGCCAGCGATGTGCTCAAGATCATCCAGAATTTGTTCGATTTCGTGTCGTGGAAACACATGGACGACTATATTCTGCAGCGCTTTTTGGAGCTTTATAGACGCGCCACCATGAATGAAGAGTACGAAGGCGTGCGGTGGAGTATTGAGTCGTGCATTCGCTTTGGTTTCAGCAAGATGCACCGACGTGCGTTGGTTAAGGCTGTATGTTTCCATTCCTCACGTTTCACTTTAATTGAGTCTTTTTTGGTTTGTTGGGTGCAGATCACGACGATGATGGCCTGGGTGGTCGCAGTTGCCCCCACTAGACCGCTGGAGTTCGCCAGGATGATGGAGTACGCCGCCGGCTGCCATAACTCCGGATACTACGAGAGATACTTGGACATAGAGATGATTTACTCAGTATTGGATTTGTCCGTGTCGCCGGAGAGGTATTACTCGCTCCTGGGATGCCGCCTGATGTTCCTAATGCTCGACCGCCATAAGAACGACACCGAGCTGTGGAAGCCGAAGATCTTCCTGCAGACGCGCGATTGGAACCTCAGTGTGGCGCACTTCGACGAGCGCGATCGCAACTTCGCGCAGAATATCAACGACATGCTGCAGGTGTGCCTCATTACTGCGCTGATGAAGCACGGCATGTACAAGCGGTGCATGGAGATGATCTTCGGGATCATGGCGGCGCTGGTCGTGGAGGTGCCGTGCGCGTTTACGGCCGCCGCGGCCGTGTCCTTCGCCATGGCGGCGCAGGAGTACGCGCTGTCCATGCCGGACGACATGCACGACACGGGCTATCGCATCCACGCCAGCGTGATGTTCCTGCTGTCATTGATCTGCTACGTGCATGACGCGGAGATCTTCTACCTCTACCTGAACAAGGTGTGCGAATTCCGTGCAAAACTGGCGCCGCAACTCAATCCGCCCATCAGCATCAAGTACCACCGCCATCCGCAGCGCATGGGCCGCAGGGAGTTGTACTTTGAAGACTGGGAAGTGCGCTACGGATTGTACCGCTGCTTCCTGTCCAATGAAGACGCCGAGGGCAAGGAGAAGGATCACCTGCGCAAAAGCAGCACCCTTTCCAAGCCGCTGCCCGATATAAGCACGTTGCACACAATCCTCAAGCGCTTCACGCGCAAAGTGCGCAAATCCTCGATGCCAGAACCAGCTGACTCTTGAGCAGAACTCTTTTACATATTGCTCATACATATTTTTTATTAGCACAAACATTTGATATATCTATATATGATACATATAACATGAATAAATTTTCGAAACAAATAATCATAAACAAGCAGTAACATGTTAGCGTTAGCGTTGCAGGGAGAACGTTTGCATCGGCAACGTTGCAAAATGTCGCTTCCTAGTTCTTGTTCGATTTTCAATCTCATCGTTAAAGTGCCCCGATTCGAGCGTGCCGAATCAAAAATCAAATTTAAACGATTGCGTCGAGCATTGCGTTGTCCCTCCGTCACCCGCCATTTACACAAACACTCTATCAAACATATCAAACACAAAGCATTTGGTAAACAATGTAAATCTTATATGTACTAACAATGGCATGCCTTAATCGTAAAAACTACACCCGTTCATTGTTCAATGTTCAATATCGCATGAATTCAGCTCATCGAAACACATCCAAAGCCAATATTTTTCATTTCGGCAAAGCCATCGTTGTCCGAGCTCATTCATAATCCAAACAACAACGTGCACATTCGACTTTGCCTGAGATCCATTCATTTTGGCATTCTATTTCGTAAAATAGTATCACATATTGTAAAAATGATTTTGTAATAAATATTTAGTTGTAACATGTAAATATATAGCGAATATACTATTAGAATGACTGGTTTTTCTTTTTCGTTCGTGTTAAAATCTGTGACGGGACTCGCCGTTGAAGAAGAATTGTTCGCGACGATCCGAGTCTATGTTAAAATTGCAAATATAAAACAGTTACACGCCACCCATAACGTAACTTTTTATATGAAATTTACGCCTGCATCGAATCGTCGTAAAGAATTACGGCAACAAATCCATGGGTTATTAAAGCATGTACATGTATGTGGTGTGTGATGTGTGTTTTGTGTGTGTTTGGTTTGCTTCATCGCTTGAAGCATGTGAATAACTACGTACTAACATCGCGGTCTGCGCGCAAACCGTCAACTCGAAATATTTAATATTTAATTGTTATGCGTACTATGCGTACATGATTATTAGAAGTCACACATGCACGACAGGACAAAACAAAACCTAATAAATAATAAGTTACCTGTTAAGCAAATCCTCTCCATCTTTTTCATCGTTCAATTAACTAAGTTTTAAATAGGCTATATGAGTTGCTTCTAAAATTGATTTGCTGTGAGCAACATTCGCATTAATGCCGTTTAGAGCTGCAGGAGCTTTCTTAGAGATAAGCGCAAGGTTTCAATGTGTTCCTTACAACGGTTACCATTTCTCGCGCGGGCTGTAGTTGCTGTCTGCGGTCGGTGAGGATGACGAACTCGCTTTGCGTTCGGCACCCGGCGCTGGCGAGAACGGATTGCCTCGTTTATTTAATTCTGCAAAGAAAATGCGGACGATTACAAACCAGAAGCGGCAAATTGCGATGCGTTTCTCTTACCTGCAATGGCTAACAGCATGCGGCGCCTGCATCCGAAGATATTCACACCTAGGGTGACCAAATCCTTGTCGTTGATGGATGCGAACGTCTCGAGGTCCACCTCGTGCGAGTTGAACAGCGTGATGTACTTCTCGCAGCCGATGGAGGTAAGTAAAGTGGGCAGATCCGGCCATTTATTGCTGACGATGCGGTTCAGCACATAGCCCGGCGTCTGGTCCATATAGTTCGAGGTGTTTAGCGACGGCAATGGGAAGTCCTTGGACGGAGACTTCCACACCTCGTCGTCCTTCTGCAAACAATACCACCGCCGTAAATACTAAATACAAAGCCAGTCCAAATTGAGGCAAAATTCTGGACAAAAACGCAAACCTCTTCAACAGTAGTCATCTTCTCGTTGAGCGGTGCTGGGCTGGTATGACTGATGCCATACCCAGCCCAGGAGCCATTCGGATACCTGAATTGATTGCCAGTGGGGCGGTTCTGCATGGCGAGGAAGCCGGCTATGCGCTTGGACTCGAACTCGGAGGGTTTGCTCGCCTGCTCGCCGACGGAGTTGTACTCGCCGAGGCTCAGCTCGCTGATGCCCTTCATGGTGTCCGTGTAATTGTTGCGCTGGTAGTACGTTTGCTTCCTGGGACTCTGCGCCGGACTAGATTTGTTCGAGAGCGAGCCGCTCGAGATGGTGGAGAGCGAGGCGGAGTGATTGAGCTCGCGGCTCTGCTCCAGGGAGAGAGAGCTGGCGGAGAACTGCCCCAGCGAGTGGTAGCCGCTGCTGCCTAGCGTATTCTGGGCGCTTGCGTTCGACGTGGCGTTTGACGGGAAGAACGGCTGGTGGCCCATAGGCAGGCCCAAAAACGGCGGCATGGATTGAGCGCTCTGCCCGAACGAAGACGATGGATACTGCCAGGTGGGCGAGATCAGCGGGGAGGTGGGATGTGGTTGCATTGGTGTGGGGGTCAAGAGGTCATGAGAGGCGGCAACGGACTGCATCGGCATGTGGTAAGTGGTAGGTATGTCCGCGACGAAGTTGGGCTCTTCCAGGCCCAGGATCATGTTGCGAGCACGATAGATGTTGGCTGGAAATCACACAACAATACAAATTGAACGAATAGCCTTTAGCTGAATAAGGCACTTACTGGCATTGCGCTCGGGCCCCTTGATAATGCAAACCATCGAGTTCTGCTTCGCTTTGTGTCGGATGCTGATGATCACATCAAACTTGTTCTGAATGTCAACTAATTTTTCCGATTTGTAGCTGGACGGATTGCCGGGCAGGTCAAACATCAGCAGTAACGGTAAAGATCCCTACAACACATGTAATCGTCACTTCTGCTACCAGGACCCCTTGCAATTTTAATAATGCTTACAGTTAATATCTGGCGAGCTGCGTAAACGTTGTGAATGTTACCGCTGATCGTAACATTGCTTTTCTTCAAAATCGGAATGTTGGGATCGTGCGCATCGGGAAACAGAATCTTCGTGCCGGTTTCCTGCATGATCTCCTTGATGTTCTGATGGTTCTTACCGATTACCATCGCGTGATGCACCGGCGAGATCTCCAGTGTCATTTGGATCGGAATTTGGCTGGATAAATGCTCGCAGAGGTATTCAACCAAGAGCATCGTGGCCGTCTTGACCTGCTCAATCTCCCATTCGACGCCCTTGATAAGGACCAAGGTGGCGTGTAGTTTCGGCCGCGTCCGGAGTATCATCTGCACTCCGTACTGCTCCTGGATTTTCACCAACTGGCTGTCAGTCGGGTCCACGTTTTGCGTCATGATCGGCAACTCGAAGCCGAAAATTGCAGGCGTCTTTTGCTGAAATTTGCACCAAACAAAAGCCAAATAATGGCATGAAGTGGATGGGAATGAAGTAAATACGTACTCTAACTCGCGACCTAGCCAACTCGACGCCTTGAATGTCCCCAGCAATGGACACCTGATTGGACTTCTCATTCGTGTTGGAACGATTCGAGTCCGGAAAGTGAACGTGGCATTGCGTCTCCTCCATTACGCGCCGAATGCTGAGTCCGCCCCTGCCAATAATGTGCGAGTGGTCCGTGTAGCTGACGTCCATTTTCATTGTTACGCGATTACTCTGAAAGCAGCCAGCTCTGCATTACAAGTTGATTAACAAGGCGATTGGGGGCTTACTCTAGTGTCCAAGGCTGTCATGATGCGCTCCTTGGCTCCCGCCACGTCATCCTCGCGCCCTGCAATCCTCACATGCGGGTCCTTCTTCGACTTGGCGCCGATCTTCAACTTGCTCGGCCACGTAATAAACGTGTTAGTGTCCGCCATAATCTTGAATCAAAGCTGAGGTAAGAAACCAGCGTGCCAACGGCCTCAAGACTTACCTGTTCGAAGAATATGTCAGCTGGCAATGGCGCTTCATTATCACCTGCCCAACAGAAACGATTTGCATGGCGTCAAATTGACCGAACACGTGCAGACGAAAATCCGAACAAAACATTAAAAGTGCCACATAAGTCATACCACTTAGCATCTGCTCCAGCTTTCGGCGATCAACGCGAAAGCGGTCCTTGTACAGCTCGGACGTGTCCTTCAGGCCGATCTTGGTGACGAAGTCGCGCAGGTCCTCGCGCGATTCCCATCCGGACGTCCACTCCGAGTTGGTGGTGCCGGACTCAGAGACTTCCGACAGCGTGTCCGAGCCGCGCATATCAGCTGCACGTGGTTGCAGGAAATTGAACGACATTTTGGTCGAGTCGTGTTGTGCGGTTCGACAAAGGCGTGCGGTGCGTGGCGCGGTGGGACAATCTGCGGAACCTCTCTTATCACGTTACGAAAGGATCATTTGCCGCTAACGTTTCCAGCCACCAGTCGGTCCTTAGAGCTTCACTTTAATGATGGCGACCCGGTCGTGTGCTGTCTCGGGTGTGCTGGTCGCGTGGCTTGGTGATTGCTTTCTTCGCGAATAAACGCGTTGACTGCACGACAGCTCGTGCCGAACGCAACTATGCCCTGAAACCGTTCTGCTTCGTCCGCTGAAATTATCGCAAATCGTCTTTATCAACTGGAGGACATCCAAGAGCATGATATTTGGCGGAGAATTTAAACAAGTCTTCCTACACAACACCATGGCAAACCTAAGTCAGTTTAAACTGCAGTTTAAAAAGTTCTGCTTTTCTATTCTATTCTGTGGTATTCAGTTTTGAGAGAATAATTTCTGAATAAAACTGCTGTATTCTAAGAAAACCCTGTAATTTACACTTATCATATAAAAATTAACCAAGCCGACGCATGTAAGTTTTTATTTAGTTACTTAAGTGCTAAAAAATAAGTGTCATCAGTTTTCGCAGACACTTTATGTACATTAACAAAGCACACGTAAAAAATAATAACAGATAATGAGTGGATATCATCGCATGGTGTGGTCTGAATTTCAGTGTTGCCTCTTGCGCTTATAAATAAAGACAGTTTAATGAAACCGGTTTTTAAAAAATCATCTTTGGTTCGCAAGAGGCGCGAGCGGCGCAAGAGTTTTGCGCGTTCACTTTAGATCATGTCCGCGTAACCTTGGAGTACAAACAGCGCAGATACGCATATTCAAAACACATTACATCTACCACAAAACATTTTTGCAAGTGAAGCGCGATGAAATCGCAAGCAGTAATCCTACACGAATTCAACAGTTTGGAGAGCATAAAGGTAATTTTAAATATTTCATAGAAAGCATTCATATTCCTTGTAACTTCATTCTTGGTATGAATAGATTGAGGATCATGAATTGGAAGACCTTGCCGAAGACATGGTCGAAGTGAGAGTGCAGAATTGCGGTGTGAATTTCGCGGATTTCTATACTATTCATGGGTTGGCAGGCGGCAAAGCGCCCCTTGTCTTGGGCATTGAATGTTCTGGGGTGGTTACTCAAGTTGGCAGTGATATAGTACCATTTAAAGTAAGTTTGGTTGCCGATGTTGCCATGGCATTGCTCGAATTTATTTATTCCGATTCTTACATTTTATTCAAGATCGGTGATAAAGTCGTTTGCTACGATTACAAAGGAGGCCTGCATCGATCCACAGTGCGAGTAAAACACGAGAAATGCTTTGCGGTACCGGAACATATTGATTTGGAGACGGCAGCTGCGATTTTTGTCAATTACTTAACCGCTTGGTTTGCGCTATTCTCACTCGGCAATCTTAAAGATGGCGATTCAATCTTTGTCTCATCATGTGCTGGTAAGATTCGCTTTGAACAACTTTCTATTGTTGTAACAACCAATGTTGTCAGGTGGAGTTGGATTAGCTATAGTTGAACTCATCAAATCTAAGAAAAACATTAAAATGTACGGCACTGCTTCGTCGTCGAAACGTAGTTTTCTGGAAGGCAAAGGAGTACAATTCGTGGAATACGACCAGCTGGCGAATCTGAAGGAAACGTTTGATGTTGTCGTTGAATCCATGTCGACGGACACTCGTAATGTGCTGATGCCGAAGCTAAAGCCCTTCGGCATGCTGGTCATCATCGGCGCAAAGGACCTCATTGGCGGCTCCAACTCGGGCGACCCGAGTGTGAATCCCCTGGGCTTGATTTTTGGCAACTCTGCCGTTGCCGGACTGCACATTGGAGTTCTAGCGGATAATTACCCAGCGTTGATTAACGAAGCGCTGGATGCGATCTTCACACAAATCGTGCCCGAAAATATCCCACGTCAACTGCACCCATTTAAAGATGCCAAACACGCTTATGAAGAACTAGCAAATCGTCGGAATATCGGGAAAATACTATTACAGTTGTAAATCATTTTATAAAATATATTAAACATCAGAACTAAAGGTGTTCAACCAACGCGGTGAAACAAATTCTGAACGTTCGTGCATATGCCACCGCAAAAGTATGGAATGTGTTAGGGTATGAATTAACTATGTAGTTATTTTACAGAATATCGCCATTCCATACTTAAGCAGCAACATACCTGTGGCTTCCAGCATAACAATTCTTTTTTTTTATAGCAAAATGCCTTCTTCCAAATGTAGAAAACTAGATCATGTAATATTATCTAGTTTACGAACAATCAAAATTATGTAAGTCCAATTTCCCGGCATAACCAGACAAGTCCATATTCCTTGTATATCACGATATATCCGCGATGGTCCAACAAGTTTTTGTTTCTAGGCATTCAGATAACTTTAACGCGCAATATCAAGTTAAGACTTAATCATGGGCAAATCTTGTTATGTCGGGAAGACACAGATATGTGTACATCAATGTGTGGTGATTTTGGGGGAAAGTCGTGAGTGAGTTTCACACTAGATGCATATTATGTATTATGCAACTGTAACACGTCGCCACCTTTGTTAAACTAGGGTATGTTTCATCTCTTTGTAATAAAATAAAGTTGGAAACGGTGTGGGGATGGCTGAACATCCGTGCGAAGTGCGCAGGTGCTAGATGTTCGAGGCGGCTTTGATGATGGACGTGATGTAGTCGGGGTCATCGCAGGAGTCGCCCACCCACCACATGCACAGCGCGTTCTCGTAGGCGTTGCTATTGCGCGTATGGTGCAGCGGGTCCTGCGTGTGATGCTGGCCGCTGGCAGTCGCAATGATCGGCTTGAACGGGTGGAAGCTCACGCCGTTCACGCAGTCTGTGTGTAGAGGCAGCTGTTGAAAATCGTTTCAATTTAGCATAGAACTTCAGCGAGGTGCAGAAGCAAGAATAAGTTGATGGCGCTGTACTGTACCAGAAAATGTGTGCTTGGCAGCGTTTGCTTCTCGACGTTCCACACCTGCACCTTGCCGTCGGTGCCGCCGGATGTGAGCCACTTATCGCAGCTGGAGACGTCCAGCGTGATCTTCTGATTGCTGTTGGCCTCGCGCGGCAGCGTGAAGAGCGGCCGGCCGGGCACCTAAAAGCAAACGCACGGTGAGCACACCCCGCACCGCCGCGACTCGCTCGCATATTTCCTGTGGCGGCCCGCTAGCACGGGCAAATGTTTGTTACTGAAATTCTTACACGTAGATCCCAGCAGATGAGCTCCTTATCCTTGCGCCCGCCGCTGTACAGCCGCGTGCCGCAGCGCGAGAACGCCATGGTCGTCACCCCGCCCTTGTGCCCCTGCAGCTTGCAGAGATGTCGGAACGTGCCGTCGCTCTGGCTGACCAGTTCGATCGTGTTCTTCCACGTACCTTGAATATGAAGCAAACAAAGCACAAGGCATCAGACGTGTGCAACGCGAGCACGTGTTTAAAGGAACTGACTGCGCAAAGGAGCGTGCTGGTGAGATGGGCGAGTGGTGTATGGTGTTTACCTATCGCGACCACCCCCGGCTGCGCCAAGCTGGCGACGATGCAAGAAGCGGGATGGTTGACAGGGTATTCAACACACACCCGGCCCGGCCGACTCGTACTAAAAAGTTTAACATTCTTCTTGTAACCACAAAAGATATTTTGACCATCAGCTGAAAACGTTACGCTAATTGCCGCTTCCAGTTCGTCGAGATTGTTATAACCCCTGTACGAGCAACGCAGTTCGCCGCTAAATGCGTCCCACAGGTGTATTGGCCCTTCATGCCCTGATGCAGCCCAGCTGCAAAGACAAAAAAGACAGTTAAAAGCTTTTCAAGCAGCAATGCAAAAATGCAATGTCAGCAACCAAACATACTTCAAATCTTTTATACTGAAACAATTGAAAAGCTTGTTTATGACAATTCCTATAGCACTCATATTACATGCATGTGTTAGGTCCTTCAATACACAATGTGCATGCAATAAGAAAGAATTGTCATAAACTTCATTGACTTGGAAGCTCAAAAGCAAATGCTTTTTTCAATTTGCATGCATGACAATGACAGGCAGTGAATTATTAGCAACTCTTCTATGTACTCACCAGCATGTGGCAGGAGTGCTGCTATTCATACCTGGATACCAGCAATAGTCATAGATCAAACCACTCTCAGGCACACTGATCGCTGGCATCATTGGCATGATGCCCCGGGTAGTCATAACAGAATCAGAATTATACAAATCAGCCGGTAACTCAAATACGTGCGTGCCGGAGCCGCGCACGACCGCCAGCAGGCAGGTGCCGTCCGGCGACCACTTGCAGGAGCGCAGGTAATGCTGGTCGTCGATGTTCGGCCACTGGGCGCGCGCCAATTCCACGCTGGGGCTCTCAAAGTTGTAGTTGGCGTACTGCACGTAGTGGCCCTCGATCATCTCGTTGATGTTGTAGTCGATCGGCGCGCCGACCACCGTCGACTCGTCCACCAGCGTCTCGGCCTCCATGCTCATCCTCAGCTCCCTCAGCCTTACGACTATCTTAACCTAGAGTTCGTTCGGTAACGTACGCTCCGCTCCAACCGCTTAAATATCGATTTTCCCGATCGATGCGTCTTTTATCGTTTTGGCGGCCACCACGTTTATGTGGTAGTGATGAATCGACACGTGCTGCGCTTCGGTATCAATGTATACCTCAGAACACAACACACTAATAACAACTAATAACATAAACGCAACGCATCAGCTGAAATCAACGAATGAGAAAAGAAGCAGAAGCACACGAGAGACGAGAGTCGAAGATCGGAGAATCCCCCCTCCCAACCACACATCGTCAATCAGCCCAATCAGTAACAGCGCCACAGCCACAATCAACACTTCGTCCTCAAGTTCGTTGCGGTCGGGCATCATCGGGTTGCCTTGTGCAATGCGCGAAATGCTAAACATTTCAAAAATTTAGGAAAAAATTGCTGTATACTCAAGCAAATATCCTAGGTAACAAGAAAAATGTACACAAAGCAGTTTAGTACAAACATTGTCATAATATTCGGCGAGTTTGCTAAGCATTTAATAAGCCTGCGTTGATTTTCAGTGCCTGTGGTTTGCGCTTGTGCGCTTGAGCGTCGCAAATGTCACAGCACCAGCCTCGGCAAAGATCGGGCAGACCCTAGGTGCGCGCAACAATCGTCGCTCGTCGCCGCCGTCGTCGGCCTCAGTCATTACCAGACGCTGTGCAAGATGGAAGGGCTCGGCGCTTACGGTGGTGGCAAGGCTGGTGGTGCATTCGATCCGATCACGTTCGTGCAGCGGCCCCAAGTGATCCTGCGAGCCGTCTGTTGGGTGAGCATGAAAATTCCGCAATCAGCGAGTTGTCCCCCCCGCGTGCCAACCCCGCTTTGAAACCGCTCAGCATTTTCAAACGATCGATTGCGGATGAAGGTGGGGATGCGAACGGGACGCTAAAAAATTCGAACGCTATCGATCGCGCTCGGACCAAAACACTGGACTGGCGGTTTTGCGTAGTTTTGGCGCACATTGCGCAAGGTTGCACTGCGTGCATCGCGATGCGCTCGCTTTCCTTAATTGGCCGCAATTGGCCGTTGCGATGGCCTGGACACGCCAACGAGCGCTGCAATCAAACCGCACTTTATTGATTTATTATAAAAGGCGCGCGACGCGTTCTCGCCTGCTGAATGCGCTGCGAGATGCTCACATGCTTCTGCTTGCAGCTCTTCTCGATCATCGTCTTCGGCTGCATCTCGTCGCAGGGCTGGCAGCTGGACGTGCAGACGAAGAAGGAGGTCTGCCTGTACAACGGCGACGCGAACGCATGCAACTACGGCGTCGGTATCAGCGTGATCGCCTTCCTCGCCAGCATGGGCTTCATCGCCGGCGAGTACCTCTTCGAGCAGATGTCCTCGGTGAAGACGCGCAAGCACTACGTGCTCGGTGACCTCGGCTTCTCAGGTAACACCCAGCCCAAGTCACAATGATATCTGCTCACCAGCACCTGCTGCAAAGCTAAAACTTGTTAAAATTGTTGTAGGATTTTGGGCTTTCTTATACTTTGTTGGATTTTGGTATTTGGCTAGTCAATGGGGCAAGGCACCAGACCCAGTTGGTGGATATGGTGTGAATAATGTGCAGGCAGCTATTGCTTTCTCCTTCTTTTCAATTTTCACCTGGGTAACTACACTTTTGCAAATTCTCAATCCTAATCATTGCTCAAGGTTTAATGATGCATACTAATATGGATTGTCTTGGGCAGGCGGGTTGCGCATTGCTAGCGTTCCAACGATTTCGCCTCGGCCATGACTCCGCATTCTCCACGAACTTCGAGACCGACACCACCATCCCAGCCGCGTATCCCTCCTACCCGGGCGGGCCCGACGACAACCAGTATCAGGAGCCGCCCTTCTCCGGCGGCGGCGGGATGAATCCGCGCGCCGCCGGCGACTTCTCGGCGCCGTCGTACTAAGCGGCGCCGCATCGCACGTAATGTAACAAAGAAACAACTGCCTCAATCCCTCATTTTCACCGAACCCCCCCCCCCCCCGGATTGTGTCACAAGTTCGAACAAATTACCTAAAAGAAAAAAGTAAACTAACAAAACCGTATTCATTTTTAATTTGCACGAAATTACTCGACGACGAGGTTTCATGCATGCGTCCTGCAGTAATTTTCCAACGAGTCGTTAACTTATTCGTGTACACAGCTATATTCGCAATGAATGCATCTAAATATATAAGGCATGTTGGGGGCGGCGGTCGGACCTGCGTCATAAGCGCGCAAAGACAATTTGCTAACGAGCGGGCGCATCGCAGCTTGATTACGCTGCTTGTTGAGCGTCGCCGGCGCCGGCCGCAATTATTATGTGCATGCTGAGTCGTTGCGCTGGGACAAGCAATCGATTCGGATTCTCTTCGCGCAAGCTTTCAGTAGACAAAATTGCAGCAGACGGATATTACGCCTATGCTATCGTAGAAGCACAGCTAGAAGTAGCGTGCCCGCCTCATGGTTAATTTACGGCTTGTTTTCTCCGTATTCGCACCTAATGAGTTCCATTCAGTTGATAAATTATGCCTACGTTACGTACGCCAGCACTGTGTAGCGGTCGATGTCGCGCTAGAATTTTTACTAGTCATACGATGAGGAAGCACTGCATGCAAAATATGATCTTAATT
This sequence comes from Earota dentata, assembly GCA_027574905.2. Lineage (NCBI taxonomy): Eukaryota > Metazoa > Arthropoda > Insecta > Coleoptera > Staphylinidae > Earota > Earota dentata. The sequence goes on along the minus strand of JAODGB020028206.1, from coordinate 11,259 downwards.
GATAATACAGATAAACATTCGATGGTTACATAAAGATAAAACGAATGCACACACGACCTCCGTTTATTTAACTTGTTTAATCACTGATTGCGTTATTTATTCCCCCCACACCCCGCCCGGCTTTGATTAACTCGGCTGACCACTATCATAAGTCTCAAATGAATGCTACTGGGTCGCTTACCACAGAGGCTGGCCCAGTATGTGCGCCTGATTGCGATTGGCATTCCGAAGCTCTTCATTGTGATGTGTTTAACGGTTTAACCAAACACTGATTACATACTTTCTTGTAGAACGGGAACAAGCAACCAATGTAAATGAAACTGTAATTTCGTTGACCAATACGTTTGTGATTCGCATTGGTGTATGGAGGATAGTTCTAGTTTACATAGTCCATCGATTTTCGTTCATGTCTGACATGATTTCGTGTTCGAGTCAACTGAAAATGTGGCTCCGCATTTGTTTCCTTCACTCACACCTTCCGCTGCAAGCGTGTGCAGCATTCCAGCGCCTCAGTTGATTGTCGATTCCGTTCTGAAATTAACTCGAACTATCGCTTTAGTTTCAAGCTACCTACACACATGGGAATCATTCTAGTGAAACAAGGGCAAAAATGAATAAATGCTTTAAATCCCTATGGTAAAATATTAAGGCATATTCTATTTAAAACAAAAAAAAATATGTATTATATATTAGATGCAAAATGAAATGAAGTATAATATATTGTGCTAGCGAAACTATATAGATATTAACTAGATGGTGCAAACGTAAGTGAAGCATATGGGGGTGTAGCTTTTGCGAGAGAGATACCCAAACGTAAATGTACTATGTAACAATACAATGTAGAAACAATAATGTCGACATCCCCCCACCACTTCACCCCCAAACGCGTTTGAATGTTTATTTAGTCGGAGGAAGCATTAACCCATTAGCAATAGCGGTGTTTGATGATGAAACCAAGTATTGATTGATATTGATTGGACGCGAGTCCTGTCTTGTAGACGTATTTTTTCGATGAAGCATTTAGCGAACTTTAACGATGAATAAAATCCTTGTACGGTACTCACGGTACTTAAATGTTATTCAAGACTAGTTGAGACGCCGGCGGCGATTATCGACCCGCCCTAACGGCAGTCACGTTTTATCTGAAGAAGTACACATGTTATTGCATAATGATACGCAAAACACATAACACACACACACACACACCACACCATGACGTTCGAATTGTACTAATATTATTTGATGTAAATTTCGAAATAGTGCGCAAGAGCGAATTGTTTCAGTGGGTTGGTCAATAAAGACTAGTGGAACAGGATTAGCCGCACATAGACACTCGCACGTGCAGACGTGAACGAAAAGACTTCTTCAGATGTTTGCGCGCGCGCACACACGTCACGCAAATGAATATCAGCAGAATATGTATCAATCTGAGAAACGTAATATCACTCGACGGTTTCGTTGCGCACAGAACACAGACACACACATACATGCAGACTTACCCTCACACAAAATTCAAAACATGATGACAACATTTACAACCATGATGGGATACTTTTCGAATTGTATTTTGTATGATAGTATTCTATTGTATTGAATGTACTACATATTATAGTATACAATGATGGGTGTGCTGGTGTGCAGACCACGCATACGCATGCCACTGGCAAGCAGGATGAAAAGCCCAATACCAATTTACACCCAGCAGTTCATGGTGTAGTCGATTGCAGCAGTCGGAAACGGACGACACAATACATACAACGTGACACACTAAAATTGTAACAAAACAAAAACAGAAATTTATGAATGATATATTGTATTAACAAGATGTAAGGAGATGTGTATAAGTTACCAATAAATGTTAATCAGTAATTACTCGCGATTACGTTGGCTTACTGTTTCAGGCGTGTTTTGCTGCACTGTACCTTGAAGAGCATCTTTCTTTCGAAATGGTCCGCTATTTGAAAAAAATTGCGGCCAAAAAAAGAGCCCCCTCAATGCAGCAACCCGACATTGTGCGAGCCGGCGCGACTCGTGTTCAAAATGTCGATGAACAATTTTTGTTGTTTCTTCAATTTCTATGATTTCGAAAAAAAACGTCTTGTTAGCAGTAGCGCTATATTTTATTACTCGCGTGGGAATTTGCCTCGGCTGCTAGAAAAAATACAACTTTACTGCCTTGATACACAAATAACTATGTAACTATGTGTATTTAGCTATCAGAATCTGCAAAGAAACTTTAAAAAGGATAATGTGAAGAGGAATGTCGCGAAGGAAGGGGATTGGGCGGGATACATGACTAGAAAACATTGCTTGCATTTTCATCAAATAAAAGACACACATGTGTGATGATTTTTATGTGATATATAGTTTTCCATGTCCAATATATATCTTATATTAATATCATTTGCAATAATTTTCTGATCTGCATGACCTCGACGCACTTTCTTCTTCAACCAATCGTAATACAAACGAATAGAAGCACAATTATACAACTTGCTGTAACACAACAATGACATCTAGGTAGTGTGCAACATACAACCGTTTGCTATTTATGTAGTTCACGGATATTTCAAACGTCGAGTTACAAAGTCATAAATGTGTATTTTCTGCCTAAACGTTTAGAGAGTTTACTTCGCCAAAATCGCTTTTTGAAATCATTTCCAACATTGTAATCGAGTTTCGTTCGTCAAAGCCACTTCTTAAAATTATTCCGACATGATAATATCTGCCAATAGTTGTTACGTTCGTCAAAGACACTTCTTCAATATTTCATTAATTTCATTTGTCTAAGTCACTTCTTAAAATCATTTCGAATATTATAATAATTTCTTTCATCAAAGTCTCTTCTTAAAATTTTTTCTAACATTATGATAGAGTATGTAGATATAAATAAATTACTTTAAACATTTTTTTATCTTTCTAACCTTAATATCGCATGCTAAAATAGATATATTTATCTCTTCGTTCAATGGTTCAGTTCTGATAGATTAAAGTGAAATCTATGGAATCACATGCACCTCGTGATCGTATTTACACCCCGAAATTACCAACTTCTTTGCCTCAATCTACATTAATTGTATATTACCTATTTTAAACTTAATATCTGCGCCAAATTGCACACAGATGACTCTGCCACCGTCCGTCCTAACCGAAATAACATTTAATAGTTCAAATTGTTCTAAAATCGTTCGTAATTCAATTTGTTTCAATCTTCTCTCTTTAATTAACATTTTGTACTAAACATTTAATTAGGTACCACATATAACACTTCTTTAGAGGTGAAGATTCAGTTAAAGATGTATATGTATGTTTCTCCAAAGTTACTCTCTCTCATATATTCTACGTTTCTTTGACCTTCTGTAAATTGGTGTTAGCGTTTCGGTATCCAGTTTCAATAATACAAGCTCTGATATAGGTTGGGTTGGGTTTGGACGAAATTCATGAAGGAATGTCCAAGCCTCGTGAGATAAGGGGATCATCCACCCTTACTTTTTGGTCCACTTTACTCCGCTCGACTCATTAGGCCCCAAATCAGTACAGTTATCTGGATACAGACGAGAGGCCTGGCCTCCAGCTATATGAGGGACGAATGCCGCGAGCTGTGCTCGAGCGCCGCCAACACGTCCTGCTTCATCCGCACGTAGAGCCGGCCTTTCTTCCATGGGTTCTGCAGCTGCAGTGGACGGAAGTCGTCTCGCAGGCAGCGCTCGCGCGCTCCAATCACCGCCACCAGGCAGAACGTCTTGAACAGTTCGGGCGCATATTTGGGCCCGTCCTTGCCCTTGAGGGCGACCGCCATGTTCAACTGCTTGAGGACTAGATCCACGACCTCGCGCGCGGTGGTCCTCGGCGTCACGTGCAGCTTGAGGCTGGTGCCAGCTGCTAAACCTGTCTCGTAGGCGGCATAGACCTGCAGATGTGTTTGTCTTTTTTTTATGTGTTAAGAAAAGCTATATTACTAGTCTATTATACAAAGGCTAATAATTAATTTTCCGTTGATATATACAATTTCATATCACCTGTAGAATGCCAGCACCGGGCGGATCCATTGGGTCTTTCGGATCCTTCGGGTCCTTCGGGTCCCTCGGGTCCTTCAGGTCCTTCGGCAAGTGCGGCATCTTGAACTTGCCCTTCTCCGATATGTTGGACATGCTCTTGGAGAGGCTGCCTTCAAGGTTGAGCCCGCGCCGCGCCAGCGCTGAGCTGCCGCTTAAGCTGCCGCCGGAGCTGCCGCCGGAGCTGCTGCTCCCCTCGCCGTACTTGACGCTGGTGAGGCTGCGCGACGGCGGTATCTTCGGGCGGTAGTGCGAGCAGCTCGGCAAGTTGGGGTTCGGCGGCTGCGCGAAGCTGCTGTCGCTCTCCGAGCTCAGACTGTGCAAGCTGTCCGTGTTCTGCGCGCTGACGCTCAGCAGACTACCGGTGTAGAGGGGCCGGTACACCAGCGCGCTGGCGGTGGACGTCGAGGGCACTGCGAAGAGCATGTCCTCGCTGCGCGATGGCACCAAGCATTCGTTGTACAGCTCGCCGCTGGTGAAGGTCTCCGAGCTCTTGCGAGTCTCCTCGTTATCGCTGTGGGAGGCGTTGTGCAGCTGCTGCTCGCTCTTGCTGAACTCGCCGTTGATCAGCGGGCCTTGGTGGCCGGAGGTGGACGGCCCCGGCCAGCTGCCGCGGCCTGGCGTACTCTTGCCGCCCGCTTTGGCTGGCAGCTGCAGCCGCGAGCATTTGGTGCTGGCATGCGTAACAATCCCGTTGATGATGGCCCAGAACCGGATGCCCACGGAGTGTTTGTCTCGAGAGAAGACGATCACATCCATCAACCATCGCACCGAGCGCCACAACGCGGTCGCCCTCCTTTTCAATTCCTGCAGTTTTTCCACTTTATTCGTCGCCGCCGCCAATTCGGCGTTACTGAATGCCTCCCGATGCATGTGACTCGCGGCGGCGGCGTCCAGTTCCAGAAGGCAGCTCAGCCTGCAGTAGCGTTGAATAATGTCGTTGTGGTAAGTGTTCAAATTAATCAATTCAAACGCCTGCAAGGGTAGGCTGAGAAAATCGCCTCTCTGAAGAAGAATCTCGCGGTGGCCAGGCACGGAGCAAGCTAATTCAGCACTGGGGCAAATTATCAAGAAACTCACACTGTCACTGAAGTCGACAATATCTATATCATACAGTCGATGGTCGATTGGGCCATCACCGGTGATGTCCATATAGTTGAAAAGCCTCCTCGAAGCGCTGTTAAGCAGCTCCGAGAATGTACGCTGCTGGTAAGACAGCTGTTCCATTCCCGTAGCTTGCTTTAGACTTTTCAAGAAACTCCATTCTTCAGCGGACACGTGCGGATTGTCTCTCATTTTGCAATGCGGCAGCATGTTCGGACTATTCTTCGGCACTATTACATGAATGAGATCAACCGAACTCTGCATCTTCATATACGCAACGTACAAGCCGCGGCTCAGCTTCAGCGAGGACACCTGATGGTAATTGATCTGATCTGGAATTGACGCCATGAGGAGCTCGCCGATGTTGTCCTCGTCGCTGGGACCGCTCCTGTTCTTGATTTTGCTCATCGACGTCCAGCGCGAGTTGAGCACCGAGATGCTCTTCGGCGTTTTGATGTAATTGATGGTGGTGAGCACCAGGGTGCCTTGGCCGTCCTTGATCGGCGTGTAGTACAGCTGGCCCAGGTCCTGCAGGCCGAGCGCCGACTGCATCTGCTGAACGGCGGCGAGCAGCTTGCTGCGGAAATGCATGGCCGGTTGTGGATACTTGTCCATTTCGGCCCTCAGCAACTTCGAGTCATCCCAATTACTTGCCACCTTCATGAACCAGTGCAGATCGCTGTTAATGCAACTCGGGGATGTATCATCTATCTCAATAACCGGCAGAAACTCCTCGTTGGTAAGAAATACTTTGTCTTGGTGGTACAAGATGCACGACAGATAAACGCCCCGGCGTAGATGCTTCTGGAACTTGCTGGCGGCGGTGAACAGCTGCTTGATGGTTGTCTTCTTCTTCGCGCCGCGGCGCTGCTGCGAATGGCCCTCCAGCATCTCGCTGCCCATACGCTCTTCGCGCAGCTCATCCAGTAGTGAATCGAGCTCACTTACCTTACCATAGAAGCGATCCGCGCACCCGTCCACTTCGTGCCAGCTGGATGGCACGATGGACGGCGGCGTGGAGCTGAGATAACCTCCATATCCCTTCAAGTTGCCGCAGCAGGCGCGGAAGTAGTAGCGGCGGCCCTTCGTAAGATCAATGTGGCATTCCAGCTTAGTCATGTCCAGGACCTCCGTCTCGCCGGTAATAGGGGTGAAATCGGCGCGCGTCGACCATTGCACTAGAAAATAAACGTCCGCATTTAGCGTCTTGGTGCCGCGCGGCTAATTACGCGCCCAGAATTGGACCGCTACATACCTTTGAACTTGGTAGTCAGCGGTGATTCAAGATTAGTGGGCTCCTGCAGTCGCACCGTCACCGACATGACGCTGGTGATGTCGACGCAGACCATCGCCGGCGGATCGGGCGGACACGTCTGATTATAGCCCAGCACTAGGCGCCTTAGGGTCTTAGCGCGCCGGCCCCAAGCGGCCGCCTGCTTCTCGCTATCGCCGCCCGCGCATCCTGCAACACAATCATCGCAATGAGCATCCGCGCCCGGTCGCTCGGCGCATCGCCGACTTACCTGTCATTGACGACGTCGAGGGCTGGTTTAACATGCTGGAAAAGGACGACCGCGTGCTCACCGACGAGGAGCTGCTGCACTCGTCGAACATCCCGCCGAACTCTTGGACGCGACTTTCGGCCTCGGCGAGCAGCTGCCTCAAATGATCGCCCAACTCCTCCGCGTGCACAACTAAAACAGGCCAAATAAGAAACGCTCCGCTCGCTCCGCACACAAACAAACGTACACATCATTGCGCATCATTCGCACCAATCAATTAAATTCGATACAATTAAATTACAAGCGCAGCATTGACGCCACCCGATTAGATAAGGAGGTAGTGATGCTATCAGGATTAATGAAGGCGATTGCATCACGCCGCCTCGACTTCGACTTCGACTTCGCCTCCGACTTCGATAACCGACTAGCGCGATTACAAACCGAAACAAACGCGGCGCGGCAAGCGCAAATTTATTCGTCTCCCCGCGGCCCCGCTGCATATTAAATCAAGTTTGCGAAACAATTATCCGGAGAGCGTGGTATTTAGGTTGGCCTGGCCGCGCGAAGGCGCCGCTGCCGTTGTCTTTAATCAGTTCGGCTCGCGAAGGAAAAGTTGCTCAGCAAATTAATTACAAAATACAATAGAAATCTAATTAGGCGCTCTTGCGGCGCGCGGAGCCACCAGCGTGTGGGGGCCGTGCGATATCTGCGTCGCCGGCGGCGCGCAATTGAATTGATCAAGAGCACAAAATGCTATTTTATCAATCTTGGGGCAAACGTAATGGAATAACGCCTGCGGCGTGCACATGGGCGTGATGTCGTGTGGCGCTGCAGGCGCAAACTGCACTTACATTGGCGGTTCTCACGCGCGCCGAAGCTGGACAGCATCTTCACCAAGGAGCGGTTGTTGTTGAGCACCGCAATGTCCAAGGCCGTCAGCCCATCAGCGTTGTAGCTGCGAACAAAATTGCGACGCATGTTAATTTCCGGAAAGCGTGTTGGGCGCTCGGCGGCGCGGCGGCGGCGCGCGTCACCTAATTTATGTGGCATCGCTTCATTAAGCCGCCGCCGCCGCCGCCGCCGCCGCCGCCGCCGTCATCGCGCCCACTTTAAAATAGAACCTGCGTGAGCGGCTTCACTTACCAATTAACGTCCACGTCGGTGGACTCGAGGATGGTGCGCGCCTTGTCCAAATGGCCATGCTCGATGGCGGCGAAGAGCGCTGCAAAAAGACATAATTTAGCGCCGGCATTACATCATTTCGTAATCACAACTATTCAGCGTGCCAACGCACCGCAGTCAATTAACCCATCACCCCTCCCTGCCCGCATCGCCGCGGTGGGCAAAATAAGTGTGTGCCCACCGCCCTTCTATACTTTGCCTTCTTGTTTACTACCCCTGTCATAAGATCGCAGGAATGATGCGCAAACACGCAGCGCGGAAGCTGCTGCGCACGATGTGGAAGGACTTGGGACTTGGATCCTTGGGTAAATTACCATGTAAATGCACGTTGTCCTTAGCGTACCGCTCGCGCTGCTGCTGGATTAATTTCGCCTGCTTCTTCGACGGCTTCGGCGGATTTCCACTAGTGCTGGCGCGGTCGGAAAGGCCGAAGGGCGGCCGACCGCCCACCACATCCATCTCACCTTCGCTGGATAGAGTAGCAAGCTCTGATCGGCATTGACATTTCGGGGTAACACAGAACAGTCATGAAACAAAGCAGGCATAAAAAACAATAAATTAGTGCAAAAATAAATTCGAAAAAAGTACAAAAAGAAATAATGAGTGGGGCAAACTACGTAAGGCCTAAGTAAGGCCTGTTTTACACGGACCAATAGAGTTGTCCCAAACAGCTGGTCCCCCACCTCAAAAAAAAACATCTGGGGGCAAGACAAGCCCAAAGTCTCAGTTAAGGACAGGTAAAACTCACCGACTTTGCTACATTATTGCTTTGCACTGAATTCTTTTTAAAATCTGAAACTATGCTAACATATAATACTGAAAACAGATTTTCCCTTGCTAAACTAGGAGATGAGGAGAATATTAATGAAATATGTGTTAATTTCAAAATAATTTATTTGGTATTGTCTGGTGACACACATAGCAAAATTATAAAGTTAAAAGTTCACCGTGTTTAGGAATACAGAACTGCTGAAACAGGTGATGAAGAATGCTAATGCTTGTCCTCCAGGCGCCATTTTGAAATATGCAGTGACAAATGGGTGGACTACTCTATTTCTTGGTCTACATTGTGTGTGAATTGCAAGGCTTCGCGTCCATTGAAATTAATTGAAGGAAAAAATAAATTCGCATCGCTGCTTATTATGCTGAAATTGATTGAATCAAGTCTTGTGAGTTTGCAACTTTCTCAACACGGAATAAAAATACAGAAATAATACAATAAGCATGCAGTACGCATGCATGATGCTCATCGGTATATGTTCTGCACCGATCTGGGAAATAGGAATATATTATGATATATCTCAGCTGAAGCTCAACGTCGACTTCAACCGCAGGTCGCAGCTGAATCAGCGGTCTCCAACCATGACACTTTGCCGCGAATGCACGAAGACACTACCCCGGTTAAGCGAAAAACGGAATACACGGAACTTTCTTAATTAATCAGCCCGCGAAAATCGAAATCGGAATCGAAATCGCAAAAGCTTTTGGCGCAGCGCTTTGGTGGCGGACTTTTTCTAAGATTTTTTTGCAACTTGCAAGCAATCTTGATGGATATATTAAACGTGCGCCGCTCGTAGATGTGAAAGCACCCGAGAAGGCACCGGGGGCGGCTAGCGATTTGTTTGCATTTGCGGGCAGCGCAATTATTGTTTTCCTCCCCTCGCCGCCCCCGCGCGGACAAACGACGGTCCGAGCGCAGCGCTCCGGAGATTTCGAGTGCGCGGCGCACTTGAACTTGAATTACTTTGATGAAATCCGCTGCGCCGGATGCGGTGACATTGGCCGTGCTTCTTGACGGCCCCGCGCCGCCCCCTTCTCCGCCTCCACTCTCGCACGCCCGCGCGCGAGAGATGATTAAGGCATTAATTGTATTTGTGACGATTAGGAAACGGAAATTGGCACTCAAATCATTTAGGCGCAGACATGCCGCTGGTGGCAGGCTGCAGCTTAAGAAACTGCCAAGAGGTGCGACATCGCCATCCAGCTAATCAGCGCCGCGCCGCGCGCTTCCCTTAATCCGGATATGACGTCATCCAGCATGATTGTCCTCTGTGTTCAATTGGTCAAGCTGCTGTCCACCTCAATTGCGCAATTACAGCCGTTTTTAAATCCTTTGTCTACGATCACCTCTAAAGTAGGTTATTATCGTACCGTAAACAATGCGTAAAATGTCTGTTTAATAGCGTGTTTCTATTTCAAACGTTAATGGCTTCATTATCAAACTAGTTAGGTATTGAACTGTGATCATTGTGGTTAAGTGCAAGGTCGCAGCGACGTTTGTTTGGTTGCCATGGTTACTACACGAACCTTGGCTCGGCCACATTTAAAATTGTCGTCGTTTTTGAAATAAGTGGTAAATAATAATAGTTCACTATTTGGCATTCCATTTAACTAATGTAAAAAAGAGTATGAGGGAGACTCACAACAATTTTTTATTAAATTTTTGGATTTAGCATAGTTTTCTACGATTTTCTTACGACCGTTTTGTAAAAAAATGTTTCAAAGTTCTAATCATGAATTCCTCGAAGAATAATTTTTTTTTAAAGATGAGTCGTCTTCACTCAAAATTCCCATCGAAATAACACTATCGATTTTAAGTAGCTTTAGTCGATTTAAAAATCAGTAAGTCTCCCTCATACAACATTAATTACGCCTGATATAGCAACTAAAAAAATAAAATAAAATAAAATTCATGTAACAACCCTGTTGCAATTACATTGTGTAGCATAATTTCAAAAAGTGACGAGGTGCCAGGCGCAGATTAATTGCAACCGCCAGCCGCAAAAAGGAAATGTTTCAATCAACAGAACAAATTCGTAATGCGCGCATAAAGGCAATTACATTTTGTGTGCACAACGGGAATTTTACGAAAGCAGCCAACACTTCGATGCCCATCTGGGTTGGCGAACGAAAGTAACAAAACTAGCGCCATTAATGCAAGCGCTAATTACGCAACGATTTCGCGTCGGAATTATCGCTACAATTGTGCGCATCAAATATTAATCCTTCGCCGCACAATGGCAACAGTGGCTCAAAAAGTTGCATCTCTCGACCACAAGTAATAATGCCATGAGATCCGCGATCAATAAGGTGGTGCACCTAAAGTACACACGAAGAATCGAACGCGGCACGAAATGCGCGCCAGAAACATGCTATAGTCTATTCAGCGAGAAAAGAGGTTTTGCCATGTTGCCACCAAATCTCTTTAGTAAATTTTCTTCAAACAAATTCCGTCTCAAATTGAAATTCAGACACACACATGACAAATCAACTTTGTAAACAAGTTCGTAACCATGGAAATGCGTACCCGTAACCTCATCGTGAATCGTCATATTTTGAGGAGAAATATTTGTGGCATCATGTCATCAAAACAGTGTAGAACTAAGTAAAATTTAACATTTTTCTTTTAAAATAGG
>JAODGB020028185.1:0-28242 GCA_027574905.2 Earota dentata | reverse complement strand
GCAGAACGGAATCATGTCATGAATAATTATTTAACATAGTATGCCGTCAAATCGTAGCGTACCAGGGGTACGAAGCAGCATTCTCCGTCACTTGTTTCCAAAATTTTCCCAAAAGTCTCGACGAGTATTCAAATATCTAAAGGAGAATATAATTGGCACATTATTCGATGTAGGCCGGACCTTTCAAAAGAAGGATTTTCCTTAATAAAGGACGGTTAGTCGCCCTAAAAAATATGTTATGTTACTAACTGTAAACGCAAGGAAATATTTTCGATTAAACTCAATCAAAATATCTACAATATTACGTTTCTAACTGAAACCATGCATGTATATTTATAGTATGATGTTCGACTTATGGTTCAGATGAATTTGAATTCTATGCCATAAGTGGAGCACTATACTATATATACAACTACATCATTCCACGAGCTAGAGTTTTAGTTACTAGAGACAGATTAATCAGTTACCAAAATGTTTAGATATTTAGAAAATCAATTCTACGCTTACTTGATTTTCGGTGGTTGTTTAAGAGTTTAAAGGTTTGAAATAAAGTTGGTGTTATGAGATATTGTTTATTCCAAAAACGGATAAATAAAGTTGGCGGAAATGCGTGTTGATTGAATAGATTTCGATTGCACGTAGATCAAAACGGTTATTTAAGTACTTTACCCGACACCGCGAGGTACAAGGGGTTTTGATAAATGAATGTATGTATTTAAGTATTTTCAAATGAAACAAATATTGTTTATAAAGCAGTTTATTTTGGTGTCGTTTTTTCCTTTGCGAAAAGCGCGCGGAACGGAATCATGTCATGACTAATTATTTAACATAATATGCCGTCAAATCGTCGCGTACCAAGCGCACAAAACAGGTAACCTGAACAAGCTGGCTCATCAAGGTTTTCTGACTAATAATGCTCGTATCGGGTGCCATTGCCACTTACAATTAATTCATTCATTACTGCTTTACTCTGCGCTCGCAACGTCACATTACAAATCTTTTTTATAGCGCACAATTAGCGCTCAAACGTTTGACTCTGATTCTGTTCAATTACTGATTTTAATAATTTAATTCTGTACCACTTAGCATCTGTGTGATTTGCGTGCGAATGCTAATTAATGGTGGAATTAGTGAAGAATGTATCATTTAAATGCTTAACTAAGTACATTGTTCGGTAGCCCCTTAGAAATGACTCCTAAGGTTGTCAGAACAATGCGCGCAGCCGCGCAGCGGTAAAATGTACTTGAAGGAGTTGGTAAAGTCGCACGTTGCACGTATAACCGTAAAGGACGCGCGACTCGGCTATTACCTATTAGTATTACTATTTCTATTACTATTTGTTAATTTCGTGGAGATAGGCGGTGTGCTGTTGGTGCGACCATATGGTCGGATGGCTGCGCGAAATTCGTGCGATTGCCCATGATTGCCATGGCGATGACAATATCATACCAGCGGCAGGCCGGACAGGCATTTATGCGATTATGTATTCATAATCGCGCTCACGTGTTATGCGCGCGTCTCCTTGAGCAACCTTGACTCAATTCAGGATGCCAAATAAGGAAGAGGCTTACAAGGCGACTTCAGCGACCCAGCAGCGCGGACAAAATACCCGCACCGAGCGCTGGCGTACTTTTCAAAATCGATCGGCGATCGACGGCTGATGAAAAATGCGCCAATTGTGTGTGTCGCTGGCCGCTGCATTTCGTGATTTCACGAAACGATGTGTTCACACATTTCTTGCGCGCGCGTTGTTCAATCGCGGCGTCATCGTGCATGCAGATATGTTCTACACGCAGGACACGTGTTGCCTTAAGACTTAAGCGTTGCGACTTACGATTTAGAAAGTCTCGCTGCTTGTTTGCCTTCCCAGCGCGGCGCGCATCTTCGAAAGGTGTCCCAGTGTGTGGCGAATGTCAATTGATTTATGCGCCGTGTACACGGACACGATCCATGTCATTAGGATGATAATGACGCGCGCTGCGATCCGCGAACGAAAGTGATATCAAGCCGGCGCGGAAAACGCCGCTGCATTGATCATACTTGCGCGCGCGCGCGCGCGGGGTTAAAGCCACAGTTCAGAGCGGAAGACACGACTGGAAATCGGCGTTGGATTTAGAAATGCAGCCGATTCGCGAGTCGAATTTTTCGGTAATTACTGCAGAATATTCCGCCGCTTGCGACACAATGTCCATTGATATGATAGATATTCGCAGCAAGTGCGCCTCGCTTATTACTGCGCCACAATCGAACATTCATTTGCTTCCCACGATGCCGACTTACATAAATTCATATACGCACATAAGCACGTTACATACACGCGCAGTTGAATAAATTATTCTTTCATCTCGTACAATTCCATCGGCGGATAACAACGAGATATCGCGCGTACAGGACGACGCGTAACACACCGACGCCGGCGCGAATAATCGCGACTGCTGTTTGAAACTGATTGCAGCGCCAATTAGGAATTCGCATTTTTCTGATGCATTGATTGTGATTGAGCATTCACTGCGTTTCAATTCCGTCCTGCTCTGGAATTCGATTCGCAATTACACTGTATGCGAGAGTGCGCACGGCGCACAGCTAATAGAAGTAATATAATACGCTATTGAATAGTTTCCTAAACGAATACATAAATTTCGAACATGAAAAAAATGCCCGCTTCACACACGCAAATATCGCGCACCGCGCCAAGTACTATGCATATTTTAAGTAATTTTATTAAGCTTTTATTACTTTGTTGCCTGGCATTCACCATTAGTGCCATTCGCGAATAGTTTCACCACTTATCGCGTACATACCTCCAATTTCGCGCCGATCGCACCGCACCGCAAACGCACGCAAAATGCGAAATGGAAATACAAAGCGCGTCGAATTCAATACGCAACCCGACGAATCAATGAGTAACGCATGCGGATATTTCTTATTCTCGGAAACAATGAGAACCTGAGGTCTCTGAGGAAAAGTTAATTGTATACGTAAATTTAAACAAAAAGCGTTATAATTTCGTTTGGTGTCTGAGCTGCATATTTTCTAAGCTGGTGAATCATCGTGAGTATCGTTTTTTGCATAATGAATCGAGTATGAGTATGACTATGAATGTAATTCTGCTTTTTTCTACCTTGCGGTTGTACAACGTGCGAAGCGACGAAAATCTTGCAAATACAATGTGATGACGCTCGGCAAGTGCTCGTAACGGCAAGCAAGTCGTAACGACCCAACAATAGCAACACGATTTATCAATTTGCAAAATTGCAAACGCAAAACTCGATGCACAGCTCGCAACCCGCCGATTGCCCCTCGTAATCAAATCGGAATCAGACTGAAAATTGAATATTGATCTGCTCTGAAGTGTGTGCAGCATGCATGAAACATTTTAATTGTCGACTCGGCGATCTCATAGCAGAAATCTCGCATTTGAAACGATTTATAAAGAAATCCCGCGTGATTAATGCTCATGATTAACAGGCAACAAGCTACAACTTACAACTTGCGAGCTAGGAGCTCTGGAGGCAGGCAGAAGGCATGGGCAGGTTCCGAGCGATCGATACAGATTCCCAAGAAACAAGAAATACATTTCGATCTCCGGCTTTGGCCGGCGATGTGATGCAATTTACGCGCCGCAGAAGATAAATCGTGCGGCCAAGTTGCGTGTTAAAAATTTATTGGTTTATAATCGCTCGCGCCGCGAATCCGTCTGCGTGTCTCGCGCGCCTGACATTCAGCGAAACGCACTTTTAATGGCCACTCGATAAGCGCATAAACACCGGCGCATTACATTCAATAAACGGGTAATAAACAATGCGCGCACTGCGCACGATTAAGCATCGCAGTGGTCCACTTTTGACGCGGAACAATAAAGTTATAAATAATCGCACGCAGTAAATCAATGCCCAGCTCTAGCTGGAAGTAAGCACTAGAGCTATTGCGCATTCACTTAATTAAGCAAGCGCAAGGAAAAGGACTTTCATTCAAACGCATGCACCGGGATGAATTAACGTGCGGTTTTTTTGCAGCACTTACAGAAAGATGTAACTGATGACTCATTTGACGGACTGGTTTTGTCATCCTGCCACTTGTCAATAATAAAAACACACACCACGTAACACCAGCAATTGTTTGCAATTGTTTAAGCATTGATACAACATCCGGCCAGACATGCACAACGAATCATTCAATTGCAAAACTTCGCGAAAAGTTTTCAAGTGTTACTGAATTATAGTTTATACTTACGGATCATAAAACTTTGCTCAAAGTTGATTTGGCGCTTTGCAGGTGCGAAATTATCCACATCCACACGGGCACTGTGGCAATCGGCGGCGCGAGGGTGCTGGAAGCGTCGCGCTTGATCGCGAAAATCGACTTTTCGCGCACACGTGCACAGGAGATAGCTCGCGCGCGCGAAAAACAAAACAAGCGCGCCGTCGACGGACGCGGCGTGAATGGGCGAGCGCGATTGCCAGGCCTTTGCGAGCCGCGCGCGCCGTTCGCGAATGAAGTCGGCGGTCGCGACGCGCGCCTCGATGATATTGAGACAGGTGATGTCAGCCCGCCCGAATGCCAGGCGCGCAGCCCGGCCGCAAAGCAACGCCAAACTCGTCTCGCGGCCGCCCGAAAATCCTATTCGACATGATAATGAATTTCATAATACTACATGATGCCAAACAAATCGCTGCTCCGCTGCTCGGTGATCAATCTCGGCTGATGTGATGCAAACGGCTGCAGCTACAGCTTCAAAAGTCGATTCGTAAAGGAGCGATTAGGTACCTGTAGCTCTGTACCTGTTGCAGCTCTCATCACTAATCGATGTTCAGGCAATCAGCTATTATGTCATTCGGTAAACGTTGGTGTGTCGCAGCGTCGCATGTCTGATGTGACGATATCCGATGACCACTTAGCAAAGTTTCTTTTCTTCACCTTCTCTTCGACTTTATGTTAAATTTGATGCTGTTAATAGCTCCGATCAACTTTCAGTCAAGCCATTTCGGACTCTTCTCTGGTAGCAAGCTGTCCTCGTTCAAACTCGAACAATTTGGTCTTCGCGGAGATTCGATTCATTACATCTTACATCGGCCGCCGTCCGTTGTTTGATTTGCGGCGGCGCGCCGCGCGGTGGAAACTGGTGGGCCGGCTCGATCACCTTGTCTAATACGTTAACTACAACACACACACGCGATTATATAAAGTGTGTCCACAATAGCCAGAGCAACAAAGAAAATGCCAACCTTCGCACGGTCAACACTCAACACACAAGCGCGCCGGTTTTCTCTCCGGTGCAAAACGCCTTCGATTTGCACTTTACACTTACTCTTTGCGCTCTGCCTTCCTTGCTTCGCGAGCCGAGGCGCATGAAGAGATGTAGGAGAAGTTGCGCGCCAATCTTCCAATCTTCCAATTACCGGAAATAAATCCTCCTCCTTTCCGCGCCGCGCATGATTCAGGATGCAAAAGGCAGCGAGGGAATTCAACGCGCGCGGCGCTTGTTGTCGTTGTTGTTGTTGTTTTCGCGCGGATTGTTCGGGTTTGCGCGCCGCGGCCACCGCGCGCCGAACACCTACTTCTTCGGATTCCAGATTTGTTGCGTCACACACTTGCGACCTGCGACTGGCCGCCGCGCGGTTCCCATTGATTGCAGCGACAATTATTAATTACCTCGGGCGTACGCTGCGCGCATTCCTGCATCGAATCTGTATCAGCTCCCATACGGAGAAGTTGCATTGTCCATATGCACAGCTAGCATCATATCATAACTATTTTTCGCGGTAAATTCATTGTGCAACTTATTGATCGTCACTATAGCAAGTACCAGTAAATAAACAAGCAAACTGAGCGATAGGAAATATTGCTGTATCCTGTATCCTGTAACTTGTAAGTTGATTAACTTGTCACCGCATGTCAGTTGCGATCAATCGGAAATTAAGTTTTACTTGCGATTGATGTTGCGGTGAAAGCTTTTCAAATTCAATTTACCTCGCAGACAATGTATGCACGGCGCTGCGCATTGCGCCGCTTGAATTTTCACTTCTAACTTCTTGCGCTTGTGCAAGCTTGTAATAGTTGTTCTAATCAACGCCGCCGCGGTGTGCTATTGCACAAAAACCCACATAAAGCATTTCAGCCAGCAAAGCGCACCTTTCAGCGCAAGTGTAATGCAGCTCCGCAATCTTTATGCATCTCGTCGGCGATAAAAGCGTAGATAATCTTTCGAGTTAATTGAATACGCGTTTATTGCTATAGCCATGTAGGTTTCATTTCTGCGCGCGCGCTGCAACCACGTTATGGATATTATTACCAATTGTGGAGAGAGGATTACGATTATAATCGCGACTTTAAACATTAAACACAAGTTTGAGTGATCGTCAACGTCGCTAAACAGTCTAAAGTAAACTACGGACACTCTATGCTTAGAATAACTACAACCATTCAACAACGTACTGCAATGAAGAAAGATCGAATAAGTCGATTTAAAAGTTAAAACCTCACACAATTTGCATGGCTTTAAGTTTCAAGTAATATTCTACATTTATATTACACAGTAATCATCATTTCGAATGGTTTTACAACGTGTCTTTGTTTGTAACATTCAAATCTAGTTGAAAATATTCAAGAAACAGTTGGTAGCGTTTTGCTGTATATTGTGTTGCCTAAAGTCAACTATCATAAAGTGCAAAGCGGTAGTATGTATCACGACGTTTATTCATTTGGCATCAATTCACAGAGAGTTTGTGTTACATATATGCTTTAAATAGTTACAAAGTTTTAGGGTTCGCTTTCTATTGACTAGTAGGTCTACCACAGTGTGAATAAAAACGTATCAAAAGCAACAACATCCATGGAAAATAGATAACAAAAACAAGCATCGAACATAAAATGTACATTTACGCAGCGCATCTATTTGCGCTTCTTCCGGCCGTCGACTTTGTCGGCCTTACTAATCTCCTGCAGCTTCAGCAGGGTGAAAGTCATATTGACGAAGTTCACGACGTAGGTGGCAACGCACACCACGCAGAATTCATATAGAATGAAGTAGAGGATGTAGGCAAAGTACAGAGACAACAAGTTGGACATCAACACCAACAGAAAACTCAGCTTTGTGATGAATTTAGAATTTGATTGAACTGAAAAATAGAGAGAGGCACAGATACTATGTGAGATGATTTATAGAAATGTTCAAAATGCTTGGTGGCTTACCTAATGTTGTAAGGAAACTGTATCCAATAATTCCAAACAGGCTGTTAGGGATGTTCAGAGCTGATTTCTCTCCAAGCAATACGCCAGCAATTCCAAATCCTTTGGCATACCTAGACACATAAATATAATAACAAATATTTAATTGATTGATGATTTAGAATGCAAATATGGTGCAGTGGTTACTCACGGAGATGCGAAGACTTTAGTGCAGCTCATGTGCTCAGAGATATCGCACAAGGCCTTATAAGCAGCATTCTCTCGAGCATTTACCTCCACCATATAGGCGTAGATGGACAGACCCACGCCTACGAAGCACGACATCGTCATCGTGAAGTTGTATAGCCGGATCGCGGCCATATTTACTACTTTGTGCATGTCGATGATTTTCTACAGCAACTGGTAGCAACTGGTGCGAATTGTGCGATGCGCTTCGGTGTGACGTTGGCGATGATGTGTCCGGGCTCCGGGCTAGTCCGGGTCCGGGCGCTTGCTGAGCAGCGCACAGAGCCTTGTACAGCGCCTTGCAGCGTGTAAGTACACTATGCAATGTTATTGATGTGCGATAGGAGCGATAGCGACGCAAACAGCGAGCGTTGGCGCGAATTTGATCAATCAATTGGTCAATACCGCGTTGTCGCTCGAGGTACGTGCTGGCGTGTGATTCGGCGTCGGGACAGCGACTTGCGCTCTTGCGCGTAGCAACACAATGCAGCACATTGGCAAGAGAATAGTCTCGCGTGCGTTCTACGCAAGCAAAGTGGAAGACTTTGCATCCTTTGCAGTAACTGGCTTTTAATTTTTAAACAATTGCACAACGTTACCAAGGCAGCACACCTGACTGTAAACAAACCACAAGCAAACACACAGCTGGAGTTGGCTATGTAAGAGACAGTGATGGAGCAGCAATATGAAAAAGTTTCGTTGAAGTCGAAAAAGTTGAAAATTATGTAATAATTAATTGTAGTAATGACAACGAGTTTCTTCTTGGGATTCAATGCGGTTTTTAATGTTTTACAAGGTTGTACGTTCATAAAAAGTGTACATACATACATACATAATTTATAGTCTACTAGAGTTTAAAGTCGAAAATGTTATTCTTACGTTCAGAATATTACAAGCATTCCATACTTTTATCAAATCATTGTGGTTTATATGGCTTTAATAAGCGACAAATCAAAAAATTTACTTGAAATTTGCAGAATACATGATCAATAATCTATATGATCATGTCTGCATACATTTTTACATTTTCAAGGAAATTACATATGTACATCATTAAAACCTTAATATGTTATGCAATCTTATGTGCATGGAAACTTAATTATTTCAGCTAAATTAAATTACATATTTCAATTTTAGTTACCAACGACGCAACTGCAACCACAACTGCAATTGGAATTGAAATTGGATTTTTGATGCTCTTGGAACGGTGTGTTGTGTAAGGGTTCAGAGAGTAGATCAAAGGAAGCGAAACCATGCAATTGCCAGAGCAATGAAAATGGGGAAGGTGTTCCGGAGCGAATGAGCGGACAAAAAGGCTGAAGCACTGAAGGGCCAACTTCCAACAGCTGCTAACTGCAAGAACTAGAAATATGCCTTCGGAAAGGTAGCATTTGGCAGCGCAACGTTGCACCCGATCCACAACGCAATGATTTATTACCTGGAAGTGGAGGTATCGTGGTATTCAATGGAAAACTGGTTGCATTAAAATGAATTAGTGGAAGCAAAGAGTTTTTTAAGTTTTATTCATTGTAAATTGATAGTAGCATTTATAGTAATTTTGTGATTGTAGAAAATAGAAATATGTATGGGATTTTAAAAAGATACGGCGCTTCGCGCTCCCCCTGACGGATGTTTCGGGCAACCCTCGAGACAAGTGTGCATTGGATTGGGAAGCCGTGAAGGTAAGTACAGCTTGAGCAGCTTGAGGAAGAAGGCGAAAGCATAGGAGGATGGACGAGTGCGAACCATGCGAGTGCGGACGGACCGACGACGGCGACGGCGAGTCGACGCGAGTCGAACGACGACCGGCTGGATGGCGCTCAGGCGCGGGCCGCGCTGGCGCACTCCGCGCGGCCCCCACCCGATCCGGCGAGAACAAAGGAATCGCGCCAGTGGAATACGGCGCGCCGATGTTGGCAACAATGAACGTCGCTTAGTTGGGCGCTGATCCGGCAGAGGCGTTGCGCGCACCGCGACATTTTACATTGTATTGACGCCTGTGTGTGTGTGCGCGGCCCGTGTCTTCGGCTGGCGACTTGTAAATAGAAACGCGACGAATTTTCGCAGCATCGTTTCGGGCCCGATACGCGAGTGCTGCGCGCCGCCCCGTTCCATGAGCGCGTCGCCGTGCACGCGAACGTTTTCCGCGCCGCACGTTGGCGTTCCGACGCGCCCGCCGCCGCGGCAGCAGCCCAGTGTGAATTCGTCGCCGTGCGCCCAGCAGCAGAAGCAGCGAGCCGCCGCCGCCGCCGTCGTCGAACGCGCTCTCGCCCCGCACGACTCGCCCCCGTGCGCGAACACGGGCCGCCTCCGCGCCAGTGGTGCATCGCGGTGGCGTGCGCGTAGCATGTATGTGATAAAGAGGTGAAAGCTGGCCCGCTCAGCAGCAGCGCCATGGACGCCGAGGTGAAGCAGCGGAACCGGCGGCGAAAACGGGCGCAACGCATGCAGGCGCAAAGGGACAAAACGACAAATGCGGACAGCAACGAGGAGGACGAGTCGCCGGTGCGCGCGAAGCAGCCGCGGCCGCCGGCGCGCCGCAAGAAGAGCAAGGACCCGCTCGCCGAGGAGGACCTCATCGACGGCTTCGCCATCTACGGATTCCGCTCCTACGAGGACCTGGAGGTTAGTGAAGCGCGCTGGCTTGCAGCGCGGGGCCCCCAGTGTCCGCAACGCGCGCTCGCCGGCTTTTCGGGGCCGCCCGGCGCGCAATGCCGCAGCCGCAACGGCGTACTTGCCCCCGCCGGTGGCCCCGAGCGTACCGTTACAGCCGCATGTCGAAATCGCCGCACGGCGCGCGGAGACTCACCCGACGGGTTCGCTACCCAGGTGCGCGCACCCGTGCATGTGTCGCCGGCGCGGAGTGGAGTCCGTTGCTCTCGCATTGTTTATGCGCGCATTTCGGCGCCGCGCCGCAACGCACCGAATGCCAAATCGATCAACGGCCTCAACGGGCACGACACGCCAGATGCATCATCGCGGCCCCCCCCTGCACCTAGTGCCTCGTGGCGGCTAATTGAATAAATAAACAACGTCGTTCGGCCGGCGCGCTCAAGCCATATCGATATCAAAGACGCTCGCGCTACACATGTTTATTTGTTTACTATCGCTCGCTCGCCACTGTTGAATGGGCTTTTGCGCGCATTGATCGCGGACATTGTAAGAGACAATTGTGATATTGATAGCGTGCTGCATTATTGACAGCCAGCTGAGAAGGCAGCGTGCACCACGTGCGTGCGGCGCGCAATCCAAACCAAACACACGATTGCCGCGGCCCGCCGACAAGCGTATAAATATTGACGAAAATATTATCCAATCAATCTGTCAGTGGCAGCGGGAGGCAGGGTGGGGGCGCGCGAGGCGTGGGATATCACAAATCACAATCGCTATTTGTTTAATGCAAACAGCACTACATGTGTAGTCTGAATAAACAGACATTTATCGGCTTGTATCGTGTCCGAGGCGAAATGGAAATGAGCAGCAGCGCGCCGATGAGCCAGCCCGAACGCAAATAGAAGGCGGGCGAGTAAAAAATCGCGCCGCGCCGGATTCCGGTGGCGGTGGCACGTGCATTCGATGCATTCGATGCCTCGATGCCGCGATGCCCGAATTTAATGTATGCGCTGGAGGTAAAGTTATGCGTCCTGCACTTTTGTCAGTTATGCCTTTATTTACGAGAGCGTTTGGCTGGCTTGCTGCATAAATAGTCGGCAAATTCGCACCGCACCGCGCTGCAATTCCATGCGATGTGGAAATTCTTATTGGTATTGGCAATAAATTACGGGCCATTATGGCGCGCGCGTAACGCTAACATTTACATTAGCGGCGACGCGCCGAGACGCCGCGGACGATGGCCTAGATTCGCGCTGCGCCGCTGGAAGTTTATTGAAGTAACAAGCGCTCGCGCGAGAACAAACAAATTTGCGCCAACTGCACGAATCAGCGGAGAGTTCGCCCCCTCTCGAAAAACGCTGTCCGCGTTAAACATTGATGCGATGAGAGGACCGGCGGACACAAAGGGCATAATAAACAATAGCTTGAACACGAGTCCTGTGATGTGTGGTGGATTTTCTCTGCGCGGCAAGGGAGGGCGCATTAATCACTTTCATCAGCCGCCATGCACGCCATTCACAACGCCGGCGTCACCGGCGCTTAATTCATGCATGCGTTGTCATTCTTGTTAAGTCATCCATTTGCCTTGTCGGATGACTTCCCAGTTTCACGGCGCCGCAGCGAAAGAAAGCCGCTCGCGCACAGTCCACAGCGGACGATGCAATAGCAATTTGTTTATTATGCGCGCGTGTTTGCCTGCCGCCTGTTTCAATTGCAGTTAGTTAGGCAGCAACAATTGCGCAGCGCAGCGCCGCGCAGCCCAGCAAACTATGAAATCGCATTAAATCCGCTTCCCAGCGCCCCTGAAGCTGCACTTTTGTCCGAGCGCGACGCACGACACATGCGTCCAGCGCCGCGCAGCGTTCGATTTAAATTAATCACATTTCATAAACCGCCTGGGAGATATTCAATTACGCCCGCGCGCGGAAACTTGATTACGCCGAGCGGAAACACTAGAAAATTGTAGGTATTACTCGAACTTGTTGCGGGGCACTTTTTTCTCCTTGCTTCCATTCCGTCCAGCGCCGCGCCCGGCTTTAAATTGCCGCGTCGATTTTGTCCCGCTGTAAATCAAGATTATTTACACACGCAGCAGGAAAATGCGCGCGTTGTTTTGGGGGCGCATCGCGCGGCGGAATTACGCGCTCGCCGGCCGGTTTCGTTTCGGTTATCTTGATTTCAAGCTTCACGCACAATTAACGCGAGTTTTTTCCTAAGCGCGCGCGCTAATACGCTTCAATCGCGTCCGGCTATCAGCGCGCCGTCATCTACGCTTTTAATTCGCGCTCATCGGCGAATAATTGAATAATTACCAGCGCGCTGAAGGGACAAATAATGCGACACATTCGCAATGCGATTCGCGCGACATGTCCGGCGGTTAATAGGCAATAAATGCAGTGGCAGTGGCAGCGGCAGCGGCGAGATTTAACAGCACTATAAAGTTTCATTATGACGGGCGCGTAATCTGATCGACGTGTGGGTGTTATATATAGCAATAGGTGATTAATTACGTACGTGCGCCGCGCGCGCATAATCCGCGAGAAACAACAACACGCGCGTTTAAGACGCACGCCCGACAAATTGGCGGCGCACTGCCGCTGAAACAACAACAGAAAGATGTCGTAATTATGATTTGGCGTCGAGTGCAAGCGCAGATTTGCGTGGATAATGAAGAAAAATAAACAATGAGCACGTGGGGGATGTGATAATAATGCAGGACGCAGGTATCACTCCGGGCCTGACGCGCGGCGTCGTCGGCATGTCGGCGGCGACATCGACCCATCTGCCGCCGCCTCCGCGCGCCGCCGGCGAGCGATGATTACGGCGCAGTTTTTCGCCGGCGCGCCTGCACCAGCGTCCCGCACGTGCACGCCGTAAACGTTTTATTGCTCGACATCATAAATGTGTCAATTACTGGCCGCTGTTTTGCAAATTAATCCGAATTAATGCGCGCCGGCAGCGAGGTGCTGAACAATAAATGCTTTGATTTACGACGACGCCAATTTCCCACTGCGCCATCGCCAGCAGTCGTCTGAAGAAAGTGCGCGCTTTATACGCGGCCGATTATAACTCAATTTCGATTTGAATCGAATTAAACATGCCCGCCGGAAGCCGATTTTATTGCATGTTTATTACGCACCTACGCGCGCTTTTCCCGCTGCAAGTGTTTTTTTTTTGTTCTCCATTAAATTTCGTAATTTATGAAAGCCCACACGGACGCGCTATTTATTGTTTCGACTGGTTCGCATACATAATTTGATTTCGGCCCGTTGCGGCGCTGCCATAGAAAATTAATTAAATCATTTCAGTTTTATCCTATTGTTGTAATGTAATAATTAATTTCGACAAACATTTCCGGCTCGGCGCCGATTTTAAAGCAATTTATCAATGCACTGCCGGGCAAATAAATGATTTATTTTATTCACCCGCGCTGCCGCTTTGTGCGCCGCGGCGCGCAATTATTATGATTCGATTTGACGCATGTGTTTCGTTTATTCGGATATTTATGCTCGCTAATTGAGCGCACTGCGCGCATTGTTGCTGGCGGTTCCGTTTTTTATTCGCCCTCGCGCAAAAATAGAATTGTCCGGCGCGCGCGCGCAATCAAAATATTGATGTAATCATAATGAACTCTATGCGCGCCCGCAACTGTTCAACATCGCAATTCGCCGTGTTCGCCGTGTACGTGGTCGATTCAAATATTTACGAGCCACTCTGCTTTATTAGCGCCATTAAATTCACAGCAACTCGCGCATCAACAATCGCGCGCGCAAAAATGGGCGGCTGCGATCGGTGAAGTTGCTGGCTATGTACATAAGTTAATGCGATATCAGCGGCTTGGACGAGGCGGGCGTTTAATTACCCGTGCCACGCAAGATTCCACTTCATACTTCATTAATTAATCGACTGCCGCGCGTTTATATCTTGCGACGTTTGACAGCTGAGCGCGCCGAGCGTGGGAGGACGCGCCCCCCCCCCCACCGCCCCGTTTGCAATGTTATTTTAATTACCGCCGCGCGGCCGCGCTTTTTCACAATGCGCGAAAGTGGGGCGCGCGCGGCGGGAGACAACGCGATGAATAAATAAAACGTAACGAGGCGGGCCGCAACAACAGATTGCACCTTCGCGCCTCTTGTCATATCAGCGCTTTGTGCGTGAGCGCGAGCTTGCGGCGCTAATTTATCTCGCTGCAGGGGGATCGCGAACAAAGGCCGCTGCTAATCTTTGATTAGGCGCGGCGCGCGGCGCAAAATTTATCGCCCGCGCGGCCAATAACGGCTTCGTGGAAAAATGCGCGCGGCATGCGCGCATGTGATTTGTGCGCCTCGCCAGCCTTATCAATTCATTAAACGAAATTGATCGTACATTAAACGCGCGGAAAAAGCAAATTGCGGCCAACTGCAGCCGTTCAGCGAAGCCGAGGCTCGAGATGTGCGCGTCTCGCCGAGCAAATAACCGCAGCAGTTTCTCTGTGTTGTTTTTTTTTCTTCTTCTTCGACTTTTCCGCGCGCTGCGACCGATAAGGCAATAGCGACACGCCACGACCATATGCAGTTGCAAGCCCGCATTCGTCGCGCTACAGTTTCGCAAGCGCGCGCCTTCCTTCATAAGGCAGCGGCTCGGCGCAACGAATTTCCTAACTCGCCGCGATTTTCGTCGCGTTTCGACATAATGCGTGCGCGCTTGAATGTAAACAGCGCCGGGAAACAAATGGACTTGACGCCCAGGGGCAGGGGCAGCGGCAGCAGGCAGCAGGCACGATTGTTTGCGCTGCCGCCGCGCACACCTGCAGCCGCGCTTATTGCCGGCCACTTACATTTATTTATTCACTTATTGCCCGCGGCGAGCGAATAGCGAGAAGCGCAAGGGCCCGGCCCCGCGCGCACGCTCCATATTAGCGCGCGCAATTAATTATAAAAAAGCTGCGCCGCTTCTTTCAGCGCGTATTGCCTATTCTTCGGCGGCCGGCCGGCGCTTTTTTCCGTCTCGTTGTTGTAATTTTCTACCGTTCCCCGAAGCAATTTTGTAAGCCTGCCTACTGGCTGCTACCGCAAGCTCTCCGCGCGGCAACACGTTGTCGATGCTTGAAACGGTGGAAACTTTCAAAGCGCTGAAGAGCTTTTCAAATCTTTCACTGTCGGCGCACGGGCGCGCGAGATAAAAATAAATCCAGAATTTTCGAAATCCCAGCGCCGGCTTCTGGGAAGGTCGATGCAATGTTTCTCCGACGGGGCCCGTAAGCTACTTTGCTTTACGATACACTTACCATCCGGCCGGGCGCTTTTTTCTCGCCCCCCCCTTCGTGTGTGTTGTTTCATCGCGGCAGCAGCGTTTAGTTACTCCGGCGTCGTTCCTTTCATACCTTTTGCAGCGCGCATTCAACGATTCCGGCGCGGATGCTCGGCGCGTTTTTATTGTGACGCTGCGGGCATATTACTCCGCCGCCGACTCCACTTCCACTTGCGCGCTCGAGTGAGAGTCGAATCTTCACTCCTCGCGTAGCGAATGCTTTGTTAAATACTCAATTTCTGCGCGGCGGCGCGCAATTGTAATCGGAATGTTGCCAGTCGCTTGTGTAACGGCTAACGACCACCCAGCCGCGAAGCCATGTCGATCCATTCATTGGCTTTGCGCTGCGTTCATCTCTAATCAATTTGTTCGCTGGAAGACATCGAAAAATGCGCGCGAAATGCAAATGTTCCAAGTTTAACGTCTATCTGAATCTGCCAGTATGGAGTGTGGAGTATAGAGTGTGGAGTGTGGATGTTTACTGTGGGGTTGGGGAAGGGGTATCCGAGGGTAGCCGTAACCCTATCTCCAGTGCGCCAGGTATCCCTATAATTTCGTAAATTCACCGCCGCCGGCACGGCACACTGAATTATTTAATAGCCTGCAAATCAAATATTTACACATCTATTGTCCGGAAGGAAAAAGTCGATGGGGCCCACACCGAAATGATCATTGTTTACGCTCGATGGATCAGGCCCCACTTTTCATTCGCTCGCCTTAGCGTTGCGATTGCAGTGCGCCGGCGCGCTTAATTTTAGGCGCGCGCGTCTCTCCCAAGAAGTCGCCAGCTATTTTTAAGCGCCGTCTCTCCGCGGCCGATCGAAATTAGCGCCGCCGATGCGCACGCATTGTAATTAGAGGAAAAATCTAATTTCGCTGTAATTAATATCGCTGACAGTCGCAGTCACGACAGCGCCGGCACGGAACGGCCAATTATGTCGTTTACCAATAATCATCTGTCCGCGCGCCGCGCCGGCCGAATGGACAGCACGACGCGCGCATCATCAGCCAACACGATTTTTAATTAAAGTATCAATCAACGGGACGCGCGGCGCGCATCCGACGCTCAGCGCCCGTCCGACGCAGCGACGCTCTTTAATTAATATTTAAACGAGTTATTTGTGTATCGGCGCAATTAATTAATAAATTGATTTACGTTTGCTGCGTCGCGCTGTCAATTACGCGTGCGATGGATGCCGCGGATGCGTGACAATAATGCATTTATTTTCGTGCTCGATTTTTTCTTTGATGTGTGGGTAATCGCATTACTCGTCGCGCTGGAGTTAATTTCGATTGCATAATTTCGCGCGCGCCCGAAAAAATAATCAAAAAGGCAGTCGATCTTTATGAATAAAACAAATCGGCGCGCGCGTTTTGTTTGCGTGTTGTGTGTTCGGTGTTTGTTTTGTTTCGCGTGTTGTGCGCGACGCGTGCGTCTGTTTCGCATTGCGATTTTTAATGAAACGACGAAATTAAATCGGCGAGCGCGCGCGGAATCCAATTTTTCCCCATTTGTTTGCGCGCGTTCCTCCCCCCCGGGCGGAAATTCGCGCTGTTTGCATGCGCGCACCGGCCGCAACGAGTGCGCTTTTCATTACGCCCGCCGCCGCCCAGTAGGCAAACCAACCCCCTCCGCCGGCTTTACTCTTTTATTATCAGCGCGCAAATTATTTGGACGCGCCGCGCCGCGCGCGTTTTCATTTCCAATATTTCCAATTTTGCCAATCTCAGCATTTACAATGTTTCCAATTTGGTGACGGCGCGTGGGGCGCGCAATCCCGCGATTAAAACCCAGCATATCCACCTGGAAAATCACTTTTCGTTGCGGGCCTGTGTTTGTTCGGTTTTTCCGGGTGTTGTATTTCGCGTATTTCGGCGATGTGGCGCCCGCGGGCGGCGGCGTGCATTATTCAGCGGGCGCCCCGCGCCGCGCGCTTCCATTATAGATGAGCATGCATTTATGAGGACTCTCTTTACACAATTATTGAAATTACCGATACTTACGCCCTGGCGTGTGTATTATTTATTTTCATTTCTTCATCGGCGAGCCGGATCGCCCGCCGAGCGCCGCGCGCCGTCCCGGCCACGCTGATGTATGTTATTAACGTGCTCGCTAATGACACACAACAGCCGCGCTGTTAGACTATAACGAAATTACACGTTCGCCGCTTCTATTATTTCCTCAATTGCGCCAACGACTCCCTTCTTTTCTGCTCGGCCGCGACTGGGACAAACGCCCGGCGAATGCCACTCGCGCTTCCCAGCGCCCGTGCGATTTAATGCCCGATAATAAGCGGCGGTTTAGTTATTCATGTGGGTAGCGAGGTGGCTCGTTACCGCCGCGGCCGCGTTTTTCGCCGGCGACAAGTGGAAGGAAGCGGGAGGGGCGCGGCGAATTAGCCGCCGCGAATAAATCATCGACGCAACGGGAGCTATTTGCATTTTCATTTATATGAACCGAAAGATAATACACAAATATTAGACTAGTATTTTTAGGATTCCGGGTCAGAAAAACGAACCCTTTATAAGAGCACATTAGCTATATTTTAGAGGAAAATTATAGCGAACATTACAACAGGTAGCGATCAATCGTTGTATGGTCGATTTTCTGAGAAACTGTAAAACAAAATATTTAAAATAATGGGGATAAAAGTTGTTTTCAAACTGTTTGTTACTTGTGAGAAGTTCTAAATCTGCTGATCTCAACACTCAACAAAATGTTTTCTTTCTAAATTTCAAATATGTAGCATATTTTAAAAGATGATAAAATATGTGAAAATTGGCCATCGGCGGAAAGCGGAAGTTTTTGGACAACATAAACAAATTTGTGTAAGATTTATAAAATGCAAAACAACTTCGTGTGCAAGTCGAACGAGTTTTCTTTTTGAATTTGGTCCAGTTAGTGGTGTCAAAGATCGCTTTTTGAATGCCACATATCCAAAGTTCTACTGGATCAAATTGAAAAATGTAAAAAACACGAGAAATATTTTTCTATTTTCTTTCCACTCGTGCAATCGTCTCGTTCTGCACGCATCCCGAAGTTTATTTACATTTTCATCGGCCTATTGTGATGTCGTAATATCGTATTATTGCATTATTGTAATAAGGTAATAATACATTACATGACGAATGTCTACGTAGTTAATTAATAATGAATGCTTAGAATTACAGCAGCGTCGTTTTGCGCCGCGTTTGATAAAAGCATAAAATGTAAGCGGCACGAGCTTTCCGTAATTGCCGCCGTCCGACTTTTCACATTGTGCATTGTGCTTTCGCCTGCGCGTGCATTTTGCATCAGTTCCGAGTGCAGCAATGACATAATTAATATCCTCCGTCGGATTGTCATGCAAATCATAATTTATTAATTGCGCAGCGCATTTACTTTGATATTATATTTATTATTCCATTTATATTTGATTGCGGCGGTTTATTAATAATTTAATTGCAGGCGGCATTATGCGCGAAGCGCAGCGATAATTTATGCAAACAATTTCGGCGTGCCCGTCCGCGCCTGATAGTTCATAATGACGAAATTATAATTAATTGGATCGTATAATTGTTATTACAATGCTAACGATTATAGATTAGCTGCAAATTATAATTTAATTCGCGGCGAATGAGGAATTGATCGCTTGATCGCATAATGCGAATGTAACGCTCGCTCGATCATGCTCGTAATCACAGCGCGCGCACACATGCTTCGCATTCATTAATATCTGTTAATTATAATCAATTAACCTGCCGTTGCGTTTAGTATCGATTAATTAGCATGCGCTTAGTTTTGAGCGCTTTTTCCTTCTTCCGTTCTTGCTGGGTTCATTAATTTGAGATTGAGTTATGAAATATGTACAGTTCGTGTTTCGGTGCACGGTGGGCATTGAAATTAATGTGAAGTTGCGTGTGTGTATGTCCAGGTGC
Source organism: Earota dentata (assembly GCA_027574905.2). NCBI lineage: Eukaryota > Metazoa > Arthropoda > Insecta > Coleoptera > Staphylinidae > Earota > Earota dentata. The sequence continues at coordinate 9,009 of JAODGB020028185.1, read as the reverse complement.
GTTGCCTGCGCTGCTGGTGGGTGGAGTAGGAAACAACGGGGAGATAAACAGCGCGGCATGCGCGAAAGGCCCGAAAGGCAGGCGGGAGGCGAACATGTGTCATCCGCAATGTCCGCGGGTCCTCAGGCTGCCGCTGCCGCTGCCCATTGTTCGCGCGGCGTTGTATCGAATAAAATACAATATTCATGCAGCGCGTTGTTTGCCGCGCTGGCGGATTCGTGCATCGGGGCATCGGCGGCCCGAAACAGCCGGTCAGCTGACAGCACGCGCTTTTATCGCGTCCAGCCGCAATTCCCCAATTCCCAGCGCAAGCAGCGCGGCGGCGCATAATTGTCGCTCTCTTGGCGCAGCTAGATGACGAGCGCGTGTCTGCGCCGTGCCCCCTTGCTGAGGTCTATCGAGTGCAGGCGCCGGAGGTCAGTGCACCGCGCGCGCCGCGTTCCCGTGTGTCCTCAAGGTAAACGGCTGGCATTCCAACCAGCACTAAACGGCTACCACTCGCCGCTAGCAAAAAGCGTCTCTATTCCGCGGCGCGGGTTCTATTCTGGCCGCGGCGGTTGGGTGGCGACTCCGCGATTCGCACGCCCCGCGGCTGCAGGCCATTGATTATTTCGCCGAAGTCGTCGAACGGCGGATGCAGCACGCAGCGCCACACCGCGCACTCCAGGAAAGAAACAAGCAAATTAAGCGCCAATTGACGCCCCGAAAGAATCGTGAATAGATATGATAGCTAAACGCATGTAGATTGTGTGCGTGCGCGCGCGTGTTTGTGCTCCTACTGATGACCACCCCCCGCTTCTGTTGCAGGCATGCGTGAAGATCGCCTCCAAGGAGAACGTCCAGCGATTAGTGGAGATCGAGCGGCCGAAACACGAGCCGAGGCCGCTCATAACGCACCACATTTCGGCGCATCCGCCGCACGTAAGTGGATTATCTCGGCTTCTTTGCCTGCCGCCGCCACGGCTGGCCGGGGCCGGCGCTTTTTTGCGCCCGCCCCCCGCCGGCCGCACTTTATACAACCGTCCTTTGATATTTTAACTTGTGTGCCCGCTTTTTTCCGCCGCTCGCTTTAGCCGTGCGCGGATTAAAAAGGAAATGAAAGCTTTTATTATTTATTCTGCGCGCGCGCACCGCAGATGCGCGCAAAGGCGTGTTTAAACATTATTGCAAAATCGGTAATTGTTATCCAGCACATGTTATTGTGAAAGTTTGCCAATTCCCCGCTCCTCACGACTCGCGAACCAATCTAAAATTTCGTTTTTGTTCCGCACAACTTTTTTGCTGCGCATTCGCCACCATTGATTTAGTTTCCCTTTTTTTTGCCTGCTCTTTATTTTTTTTCCCGTCGCCGGAGAAAGTTAACACATATTGGGAAAACTCGAGCGCGAAAAACAGTTTTCGCACGCGTTCGTCTCGCCTTCGTTTTTTTTTTGTTGTTGGCGTGCGCGTTCGACTTTTATAGCCGTGTGGTGGGCGAAAAAGGTAAATAATATAAGTAAAGTCGGGAGGGGGGAGGTGGAGAAATGAAGATCTAACAGCGCCGTCGCGCCGCGTAAGTGAATAAAATAACGCGCGACGTTTGGAAAAGTTTGCGTCTGCGATTGTCACAAGAAATTTGCAGCGAAATTGACAAATCGAATTGCGCGTCGTTTTGCCGGCGGCCGCGCGCTGCCAGCCGGGCGCGGCCGTCCACGTTTTTAATCTAATTTCGGATTAATTTCGACTCGGGCGAATATTCAATTTGGTGGCGCGCATTTCGCATGAGCGCCGGCGATAAGCGGCCGCGCTGCGCCGGAGATAGCGGCGGAAAAAAGGCGGCGAGGAAGGCGCGAAATGACGGAAAGAAGCTTGCGTCGGAGACGGCCGAGGAGCCGCCGAGGGGAGCGGAGGAGGGCGCAAAGAGGTCTAAGTAAATCTGAATTTATTGGCCAAGGCGTCGGGTTAATTAGTAACAAATTAAACAGAAAAAAATGCACCGAGGGAGTTGGCGAGTTGCGAGGGGGGAGCGAAGTTGGCGAGTTTCGGAGGGCGGAGAGGGTGGCCTCGGGGCCGGCGCGCGGCGCATGAATAAATAAAGCAGCGCCGCGCGGGAGGAAAAAAGATGTTTGCATTAATTCGATATACTCCCGGCCCCGAGATAAAAGTTTTCGGGGAAAGACGCACGCAAGCGCCCTGCAGAAGAAGAAGAAATAGAAGAAGAAGTGAAAGTGGAGCGCGCGATGGAATTGAAGAATCGAGGGTTGTCTTTTTTTTTCTGCCTTCGCTCGCAAGCGTCATCCGGTGGCTCGTCGTTGTCGGCGTCCCTTCAGACGGGCGCACGCCGTGTTTCGGGCGGCGTGGAAATCGCGCACATATTGGTATTCCGCGCAGAGGCCGCCGCATACAGGGTGTACGCGCAGCGCTCGGCCAGGGGGTTGCAAACGCACTGCGGCAACATCCAGTGTGCGGCGGCGCGAGAGCACGGTGGAATGGAGCGTCCCTCCGGGCAATTTCTAACTTGCCCGCCTGTGGGGGTTGATACGAGCCGACGCCGCGCGCGTACGAAATGTGCGCGAAATCGTTGCCGAGACATGGGCGCAACATCCGCAAAAAATCGACCAAAAAACGACAAAAACACAATATGACATGTAGAAGATGAACATCGTCGAAAATGAAGCAACGCGCCTTCCAAAATAAAATAAAAAATGCGACGCCCGCCGCAGGGCTAAACAGGCGCAAAAAGATTACGGCCGCGCTGGGGGAAAAAGTGGCAATAAGTCGAAAGCTACAAGTTAAGGACGGCCCTCAGACCCGCGACCATCTGGGAGCACAATGCGCGCGAAAGAAATTACACACAACGCAACGAAAACAATTTGTCAATACGACGAAAGGACGCCATGAAAATCCGCCGTAAACATCGAAATCGTCATTTTTATGCGCAGCTACATCTTTAGCGAATTAATTAATTCTTCATCTCGTGCAGATTTTTTGCGCTTCATGGCCGTAATAAATATAATAAACCTCGGCGCTCCGACGTGAAATGCGCAAGATGAGGTATTAACATCATCCAGATCGCTGAGTTATTCTCGTCAGGTACGCCGCGCCAGTCTCCGCTCTCGAGTTGCAACTTAAAATTGCGTTAAAATGTTAAAATTCCGGAAAGCGCGATTCGCCTCACTCCCACACACATTGCGATTTTCACATCGCGCTTTATGTAATCTCTTCAGGATCAAACCCTCCTCATCGTACCTCGTTACTCGCACCTGGATTTTGACCCCAACAATATTTAAAATAAATGATTTAGAATTGCTTAGAATTTTATAAAATGGAGGAGAAATAAGCGAGAGCGTGACTCCTGGAGTCCTGGGAAAAATAGCAGAAGAAAATCTTGTAAAGATGTAGACTTTATCCTCTCACTTTGCCTTGCTTTGGCGGAAAATGCACCGTACATAAACACTATAATACGCTTGTATGCTTCAATATTTTATCTTCATATTACGACGCGAGAAGAATAGTGAGCTGAATTTTCCGCGCGCCGCGCACAGGGTCGTACTCGCTGCTCGTACTCCTCGTAAAATTCACCCTTCGTCCAGGTGGAATTTTTCCTGCCGCACAGAAAGACTTGTGAGTTGTGAGGCTTTAAAAATATTTTATGAACTACGTTTTTTTTTCTTCCGGTTTGAATTTGAAAGGATTGCTTTATTGGCATTGGGGGCTGCATGGAATGCCACTCTGCGGAAACATGGCACACTTATAATGCGATACGAATTTATGACATCGGCGTTCTTCTTCGTCTGCTTCATCTGCCGGAGCTGAAGCGAAGCCAATCACATTGCCTTCGGATGTTCTGATACCGTGATTCATTGCTTTCTTATTTACCACGCGCGCACAATGCCCGAGGTTTTTCCCACCGATTGTACCCACGAAAACTTTTATACGATTACCCTGCACCCTTCCCGCAGGACAATCATGATAATTTGTGTGCGCGTGTTTGCGCCACTTGATGACATACTCGCGCATCACACGCGGCACGATGGAGATGCTTTTATTGCCGTTTGGAAAAGCTGCTTTGGCGGATTTTCGCGGATTTTGCGGAACACGCTGTGCAGCGTTACGAAATAACACGTATTAGATTACACGCGTATATCATCGGTGTATGTGGCGAGATTTTCCGATGTTTTTCGCGCGCGCTCGCGTGTTGCTTATTTGCTCGCTCGTGGCGCGGCTTTGTTCGCCGCCCCCGCTTCCTTATTCCGTATTTCTTCTTCCTTATTCCTTATTTCGAATTCCACATTCCGCATTCCGCATTCATTCACCTGCCGGTCTATAAATGTATGACGTGGCCGGGCAATACGCGGCGATTTTGCGCGCCGAAGATTGTTGATGGGCACGCGCGGCGGGCGCCATTTGCATATAGATACGCCCGCACTCACGGCCGCGCAGCGCCAGCAGGAATCCGGGAATTAAAGCAAATCGAAACATGCAACCAGGGGGCGTTAACGCGACCGCCGCCGATCAACCGGACGGCCGGAATTGACTTGTGAATATTTAAATTGACATCGATGGCGGATGAAGCGAGCCGATAAGTGGATTCGTCCCGGCGGATAATTCACGCTGAGTGACCCATCGGTCAGGCGCCTCGGGGAAGACAAAAGAAGTCAGCCCGCGCGCGTTTTTCTTTTTTTGCCGCCATCTCCGCCAGCGCCGCGCGACGTATGTTTTCTCGCACATTCACCGCGCGCGGATGGGTGGTTTTGGTTGCTTTGCAGCCCCGCCATGAATTATGAATGAACGAATAAGCATCTCGGCTGGGGAGCGACCCAAAAACTGGAATACGCCGCCCGCCGCCGCGCCATTATAATGTATACGAAATGTTTACATAAGCCGCGACTATAAATACCGAAATTATAATCTAGCGAATAAACAGCGCGCGCGCCGCGCGCCATAAACCGACGACTCGGCGAGCACTCTGCACGAGCGAAAGCACAGCGCACCTTATAATGCAGCTACAATGTGGGCGCGATAATGCTAATATAGGGTGATAATGAAGTGGCGTGCGCTGCAGCAAACTGTTGCAACTGCAAGTTGCCAACTTGGCGCCGCATTGTGAGCTTTTTCCGATCGCTGCGGCCTGCGAGGACGCTAATCTTTTCACGTGCCGCCTGAACGGGCGCGCGGGCTTTTTACGACTTCGCGCCGCGCCGGAATAACGCATTAACACACTTTCCATTCGGCCACAATTTGTAATCATTATCATAATACCGCGGCTAATAACAATAATAAATTGGGCGCTTTGTTTGCGCACACTTAACAGCGTATTTACACAGCCACTTATCGCGCCAGCGCGCGCGCCGCGCTGTAATGCAACGCTTATTAGGCGCGCATTCGACGTGGCGCATAATGAGCGCACGCTGGGAGCCGGCATTAATGGCATCAATCATCAATATTATAATCTGCGCTGTTTCGATGATTGCGCGCACGCTGCGAAAGTAGATTGGACCGCGCGCCGCGCCTAATGCTTTCCAATCGGATCATTTCCACGCGTTCGCACAGCTTTGCGCCTGCGAAAGGGCGGGGAGGATACGCAATTAAATAATTCCAGAGCTTACGGTCGTCCTTGTACAACTGCCTGCCTACGCCTACAGCTACATAAATTTCGCCACGTCTGAGCATCGATCGAATTAAAGAACACTTGTACCTCGCTAATTATAGTTGCCGGCTGGGTGTAGTGGTTAATTAAAATGGAAAAATGGGGCGCGCTTCTCCCCCCAGGTTGGCGCTTTCGTCGTTAATTAACACACGGGACGGGACACAATTCTCGTTTCTGTTTGCGGCTCGCGCGCATAATTCCATGTCGCCACCTCTTGCGTGCATCGCAATCGTAATTAAAAGCGATGCATGTTTTTTCGGTGCTAATCGAGAGGCGTTTATTTAATAGGCGTATTCGGGCGTGTTTGCGCGTGCGGGCGCGCTGGCCGGTATTAATTCTAATTAATCATGCGATCAGCGCGCCGGGCCGGTGGCGGCGCGGCGGGCCGGCGTGCCGGCGGCCGAAGGAGTCGCCGCGCCGCGCGCGGGGAAGGTCGATAAAGCAACGGCGTCGGCGGTCGATTGCGGCGCCCCGCGCGCGCTTGTTTGCCCGCCAAGTTTGGATAAACTCTCGACTCGAGGATTCTTTCGCTTGGCGCCAACGCTCCTAGGTGTCACTAGGAGTTCCGGCGGCCGCCGCAAAATCAACCCCTCAACCTCAACGCGCATTGCTTCGTCTACCGAGGGCAAATAGTTTAATCGCGCTTGTTTTTCGCATGTTTTCTCTTCAACTCTTCAACTCTTCAATTTTTCTCTTAGTTCAATCCAAAAAAAATATGATTTTATACACCTGAACGCTTTATTGTTATAAAAATTGACGACAATGCAACAAAAAGAATGCGCACTGCGGGCATGAAAAGCCGAACGGCGGGAACATGATTGAAGAAGTCGCAAACTTGTTTCGTGTTATTTACGCGCTTCTGGTTTGGCGCGCAACTATTGTTGGCGCGCTTGGCAAACCGGAAAAGCACAAACGCGCGCACCTTTTCACACGTTAGGTACGTGCGATTTGCGCGCATGAGGGGATGATCCGGCGGCGTGCTGAAGAAGCCGAAGGGAAAAAAGGCCGCGAGGGCAAGCGCCATAAGGTGTCGCCATCGCAACCCTTCGCAGATAAGTCTTTGATGCGATACGCGAACGCCGGCGAGCACGCGCCGCCACTACACGTCCCCCGGCGCGCGCCACCCGTGCGCCCACTCGACCCCTCGCCCGCGAACCTTTTTCAAGCGGATTTTCTGCGCACCGCACATATTTATCCCCTCCGTATGAATCCGACGCGCACGCTTTGACATCGCTCGCGATCTAATATTCATGCGCATGCTATTAAATATGTATTAATTTGTGATGCGCACGCGCGCGTATGCTTTTTTTTTCGTTTTGCTGCTCCTGCTGATGCTGCCGGAGCTGAGCGCCGGCATCGCTCTAATTAAATAATTGAAAAGGCAAGCGATGAATGCCCCGCGGGCGCGTAGATGGATGGAAAAGTTTCGCGCGCATGCATAATGTACATAATACGCTGGGGCTTCCAGCGCGGCGGCGGCGGCGTTAACTCTTTTGATAGTTTTATTCAATTGCGAATGGCGAGGTCGGGTGGAGTTACCACTCAGTTACCGAAAATGGGCGGCGCGGCGAGATTTCCGAGCGACGGCGAGCATTAAAAATTAACGAAATGTAATTAATTAAAAGGAACGATGCCAGCGACTTTAATTACCGTTCGAGGGCATGCCGCGCGCGCGGCGAAAGTCGGGAAATGTGTAACGCTGGCGAGGACGCGCGCTGCCGCCGGCGGCGCGCGCGCGCCAGGAATAAATGTAAGAGTTGCGGCAAAAAGCGAGAGGAGATTGCGAGACGGAGCGCGCGCGGCGCGCCCGGGTAGGAAGCAAGTAAAGAGGGAACATGGGAAATTAATAATTAAGCGGCGAAAAGCTTTTCGCAATTTGGTTTGGGGATTCTTGTGATTCTGGGATTTTCCGCTCGGCGGAACAAACGAGCGCTTAGTTTCGCTTTCGCCGCGCCGAGTGCGCCGCGCTAATCCGGCAAATTAAAGTGCACGGTTATGATTAATTTAATTATTTGCGTGTTTACTTAATAATTGCGTGCAATTTGCGCGCGCCGCCTCGCGCGGCTGTGCGTTGGTTTGGTTCGCTGATTCTCATATGCGTGTTGTGTTTTGCAGGGCTTGACGCTGACTCTCGATCCGGCGACGAGCGACGACAGCGGCAGGGCGTCGGAGAGGCTCACCGGCTCCTCGGGGGCGCCGCGGGACGCCGACAGCTCCAGGGACCGCCTCAGCGATGCGAGCAGCCGATGCAGCTCGGGAAAAGGATATATCGTAAGTGATCGCCCATCCATCACTCGCCTCCCATCTCAAACGTCATCATCCAGATTGACCAGATTGTGATTGTTTCTAGAATTGCTCTTTGTCGCGTCTTTGCTGTCGAGATGCATTGCTTTAAACGTGGTTTTTGATTTGCTTATTTGCAGGTTAGTTCGAGGCGCGTTGACCTCGATGTCGCGTGTAGTTTGCTGATTTGGACGTGCGCGGTTTTTGTGTGCAGTTTTCCGGAGTGCTGAGAATATCGGCCGCGCTCGCAAAATCCCATTTCATTAACGGATAAACGTTGCAAGAGTTGTTGTTAATTTTTTGTTGTTGGTTTGTTCATGCGGCGGCAAACGCTAAAGTTGTGCAAATGTGTTTTTGATTTAAAATAGTTGCGGCGCATTTTCATTGTAATTACGCGCGAACAACAACATATTCCGAGCGCTTTTAACAAGCCAGCATTCAGTTGCAGTCGCTCTTAATTACAGCGCGCTAATGGAAATGCGCGAGCGCGCGCACGTGCATGAGGAAATTTGCGGAGCGGCGCTGGGCGCGCGAAAAATGCCCCTCGCCGCGCCAAATGTTGGCCTGATTTTTGTTCTGTTATTGTGTATTTATTTGTAATGCTAATTAAACACGAGGCGAGGCTTGCTAATCGCATTTGCATTGATTCGCGGCGCGCCGAACTTCCCCGGCGGCGCGGATGTGAAAACGCAAACTGGAAAAGTCGATTAATAAAATTCAAAACTTTGCGAATTTAAAACCCAATTACATAATATTAAGCCGCGCCAGCTTCTGCCTGCGCCTCGCCGCCGGAGATGGGATTCTTTTCCAAGCGTCTTGTCTGCCGGCTGCACGGCGCGCTTTGTTTTCGGGGCGCAACTTTTCCCGGAGCCGCGTAATAGACAGCCCGCGCATACCGGGCGTTGTCCGAAGGAAGACAGGCGGCCGACGCACCCCCCGTGAAACTTTACAATTTGCATTTGCGCGAACTCGCTTCCCGTCATTTTCAGTCGCGCGCGCATTTATTACGCGTTAGCCGTACAGGGGCAATGCGAGCGTAATGACTACGTGATTGCACGAAAACGAAACGATAAACAGCGTGCAATAAAACTGTACAC
>JAODGB020028104.1:0-13205 GCA_027574905.2 Earota dentata | reverse complement strand
TTGCATACTATTGCCATTGGTGTTGGTGTTGGACGCATGCATATTTATCACCATCCCCGGTATATTCCCTTTGATTTTCTATGCGCACGCCGGCAAGTGTTCGCAATGTTTAACTAATTTATGACGGCACACAGGATCGGCATCAAGACAAAAGAAATAAATGTTAAACACATGCAAAGGGCATTCAAACAAACTTGCTGTGTGCTATTTATATTTTTGGTAAGCTATAGGTTAGGAATTGTGTTGATGTGAAATGTGCTAATGCCGGTTCTGTATGTCTGCTGTCTACTTATCAAAGTGTCGACGACGAAGCGATCATTGACATGTAAATTTCAATTGGAATGCTAATCCGGGCGAAATGTTTCTGCTTCGGAAGCTGCGCGCAACGTCAATATGACTCACGGCGCCATTTTTATTTCGTAAACTTTAGCAACTAACATTTTACAGTTCACAGCTCAGCAGCAAATTGAATGCGCAGCGTGAGTAAATTCATTTCAACTTGATACATCTTAGTGCTTTCGTACCTGGAATATTCAGGTGTGAAAATGAATAATTGATAACGTTCTGTGTGTACCGCAAACAATGCGAATTGCGAATGTATACGCGGTTGTACAGTGTGCCAATATTATTGTACAACAATGAAGTTCGGCGATGCGGCCTGGCCAAAGCTTTTGTTCCTGCGCGCGACGTCGAATGCGATTGCGATTGCATTTCCATTAATTATAATTAAATCCAATTCCCCGGTCATAATTAACTTAAAATCCGTGATTTGATTAAAAATTTGCTTGTACCCATGTTGCCCGGGCGCCCTGCGCCCCGCCAGCGTGTTTTTATTTAATCATCGAATAATTCAATTATTTTCACTCGTTTCCGTTCACAACATGCGCGAAATGCACGCGCACCGCAATCACAGCAATAAAATGCGAACAATATAATTATTGCCAGTGCGAAATTGTGTCGATTATCACTGAAGCGCGGAGAAAGTTATTTATCATGCCTTGCTGTTGCGCTGCTTTATCCTCTTAATAAAATTATCTCTTGTATAAAGACGCCTTTCGAAACGTATATTTTTGCATGCACGCCGCGCGGCGCATCGATAATAAATCAATTTAATTACGAGACCAATCATCAATCAATCAATCTCGTTGCAAAAGAGCATTTCTAGCGCACCCGCCTGATGGCTGTTCATTGTGAAAATTGTCATTTCTTTTCCTTTCTTTGCGTTTCTTCCATTTTCCATTCTCCTCGAGCATCTGCTCAATATTTTCACACAGGGAAATTTCCGGATCACAATTGCGAACGTAGAAAAATGGAACTTTTGAGAAAAACAGCGGCGACATTGTAATAAAAGCGATAATAACTCATTAAAAACTCGCTGCGCGCGCGCCCCCGGGAAAATGAAATGAGTAATATCAGAGCGATCAATGTCGCGCCGCTGCAAATCAGAATTTGAAGACGGACACGGCCATCGTGCTGATGGTAAAGGTACTTTTTCGGCGAGAGGCAAGAGGAAATAGGCCTCGAGACTGAGAGAGGAATGATTCCGGCGCGGGCGGCCGGAGATTCCGTGACGCTTTTAAGATGGTGATTAATGAGAGAAGCTATATAGGCGACGCTGGCGCCATCTCATCATGATGCTCGTTAGTTCGTCGCTCGCTCTGCCGAGAGATTAATAACGGAAGTGTTATTAATTAACTTCTCCCTCGAGAGGCAGCGCGCGGAAAGTGAATGCTACTTCTTTTGTGTTTGCGAATATTTTCTCTAGTGTTCTAGTTTTCCGGCGTGAAATTGAGGTTAGAGTTGAGTATTCACGATTGCAATAATGCTTAAAATTATGGTCTGACCCCAATCATGCTTGGTAGGTTCGCTTATGAGCGAAAACCAATCAATCCAGAGCATGAAACTGATTTAATACCGAAAGTGTTAAATCATTCATCGGCGAACAATGAAACTTTGATCACTGGAAACTTAAACTCCAACCTAAACCTAAACCTAAATATGTTGTAAATCTCGACAGTGGTTAGTGCCTACAGTTAATAGTCAACATTTATAATCCTAGCGCAGGAATGAGGTTAACTGTCATGCCAGTGGTGTAGGATAAGTTGCCTAAGTGTGAACTTTGGAGTGTGGAAGTGGGCATGTTGTATGACAATGTGTAAACAGCGCAGCTTTCCGGAACAAAATCACTTCTTATTAATTAAATGCAATTACGGCCGCCGGCGGCGGCGCCGCCGCCCCGAGGGAGTGCATTTGACATAAATTTCCGCACCACACTTATTGGTCGTACTCGCAGGTTTTGTTTAAGCAATGCCAGGCGCTGAAAACCGCAGAGCGCGCTGATAACGTTCGGCGGAGATGCACTGCGCTGCGCTGCGGTGGCGGCGAGGGCGGCGGGGCGCCCGGCTCTTGAACACGTCGGCTGCATTTGATACGGCCGTGCGAGATAAAGTTTTAATGCGGTTTTAAATGCCACCCTTATGCGCCGAGTGCGCATTTAAAACTTATCACCCGAAGGTTTTACCCCCCCGCTGCCTACAACAAAGCTACTAAATTCCAGGATTGGACTTGGCACAATTGCACATATAAAAGCAGTGAAAATAAGTTGCTTAAATTACGAAGAAGTAAGCTGTTTTTATTTTTTTTAGTTATTTAATTATTTCTGCTTAAATCCAGCGCTGGAAGTTTTAGTTAATTTGAAATGCGTTTACTAACTTCATATTGTGCACTATAGTGGACTATTAAGGGGCGAGTTAAAACTAAATCATTGCATGTCAATCTCATTTAGCGCTAAGTATGTGCATTAATTATAAAGCTAATTAAGTCTCGCGGTTTCGGTTTCGGTTTCTGTTTCGGTTTGGCGGTGTGATTAGGCCGAAACAAAGGTATAAAGTGCACCGCTGATGATGCCCGATGCTAATTAATAGTATAACTGCATGCAGTTAAAGTGGTGCACTTATTTTAATTAAGAAAAAAATGCTGAGCGTTTCGGTTTCATTATTCATAATCCAATCCAACACATCATCATAGTGTTCATCGTGTTGGTAATCATATAAGATGCTCGCTAGTTTATTGTGCTCCAGACGAGTTAACTCGCACACCAAGTTCCAATCTTATTGCAGCGGTGGAAAAACAATAAACTATGTTTGGTGTAAAACACTTTCGATGATTTTATTTGCAGCCATTTGTAACGATTTGTTATTGCGCTCGCTGCTTGATGATAAAAGATTACCGATGCGCCGGACGTCGCCGTCGTGGCATTGTGCAACTCTTGCAGGTTGCAGGCTGCTGACTGCAGGCTGCTGGAATCGTGGCATCGAGCAGGATGACTTGTCGTTTGCGCACATCGGCGCACCGCGCACCGCAACACACATTGCGTTTGTCTGACGCTGTGGCTCCGGCCGAAACTGAAACACGAAACACGAAACAAGAAACAAGAAACAAGCAACAAGACGAAGAGCAATGAAGGAGAGACTCGCCAACCGCGCGGCGGACGCTCGGGATGGACTGCATTCCCGCGTGGCAGGTGCAACCGCAGCACAACTTCTTTCGCCCATTACCTGCCTAGGTGCTTCAAGTGCCGCCAAAATAAACAAAACACACATGCACAAGGGCACCAAGCAGCCAGCTGGGAATAGAACGTATAAACAATATGAGCACAAAAAGGTAATATTCAGCAATTTCACCAAACAGACAATCACAATGTCTCTTCAGATCTGATCTTTAACTTTATAAATATGTTCAATGAATCTATGACATGACCATCGAAGTGTAACAACGTCCAAGTTGCACCTTCAACTTGAGACATTGAGACTAATTACAAACCATAATTAATTCGAACGTAAATTAATGATTAACCCATAATCAAAGGCCTAATCTCCATCCTGCTTAATACGTTTTAATATCCATTTCTTCTCTGCCCTGCTGCAAGAAACTATGCGCCATTGCCGCTCGCTTATCTTCTTAATCCCTCGTTCCCTCGCCGTCACTATTGCTGGATCTGGATTTATAATCGGCGCAATAAATAAAATTGTGCGCTCATAAATAAACAAACAAGAACAGTGATCAGCGCCGTCAGTGGCTTCAGGTGCGGCGTCGATTATTAAAGATCATTAATGCCAGCAGCGCGCAGACGCATAATGCAATCGTAATAAAAACCGATAAGCAGGGCAATTAATTTATCTCTTAGCGTTTGTTATTGATGCGATTATAATTAGAAGATGGTAACATTAGACGTACTTAAGCTGGATCTATATCTAATGATAGACTTCGAAGTTTGCGCTGTTGCCTTTGCCGTATGAGTATGAATTTATTAGTTTAATACTGCGTACAATCTAAACGCGAGCGATTAGTAATCAGAGAGTAAGAAATTAGAATCGAGGCAAGCCGCAATTGCTTAGGATCAAGGAGTCAAGTGGCATCAAGAACGCGGCGACAATTAATCTTGCATTAAATACGAATTAACTTGAAGAACATAAAATCTGTTATTGGTGAAAATCATATGTGTAGTTTTGAAGTTACAAGCGCTTGAAATTTTCGACTGTTTATGTAGAGTAGCTGTGACAGCGTTGCATGTTAGTGGGTCATAACCTAGAACCCAGAAAATGCCACTCGCCGGCGATGGGGAGATTTTAGTTTTGCAGTTTGCATGACTTCCAGGACTATTTCGAGCAGTTACATGTTTGCGGTCGGTTAACTTTCACCCCCTTCGCTTTGGGGCGCAAACTGTTGAGTTGGCGGTGCGCCGTGCGCATGCGCATCGCGTTAGCAACGATAAGATGGCAAATGACGGTTATTAAAGCGTCAAAGCGATTTTAATAAGATGAAAAACGGGCGGCAGCCCTTGGCGCGACCACTTTAACAAACATACACGTCGCGGCAACACGGCACGTTACCACCCCCGCCTCCGCCCCCCAACTCAAAGCCGCCTATGAGGTTGCTAAACATGTAAGCAGCGATAAAATTTAAAAATAAAGTGTTTTTACCAAGTTGACATTTTGTTGTGTTGTGTTTCAAAATGTGTAGGGTAAAACAAGGCTTTTCTAGAAAGAATGTGCGAGTAATTTAATTAAATGTCACCTTGCCAAGGTAAAGGAAGCAAAAAGGGCGCAGATTAAAAGAGTTTTCGATTAGTGACTTGCCTTTCATTGGGCTTTGTGCGCAAAGTCGGTTTTAATTTTTCGCCCACCCGCTTTTAGCGCTTTCGCATGGATCTCGGCGGCGGTGCGCGTTCATGTAGATAAATACGGGCGGCAGGGTCTTTAGCCGTGGCAGCCGTGGCGCCACCTCCCCAAAGACGAGCCGCGGGAGGCAGGAATCGATGCGGAGGCGGCCAGGCGAATTTGCATAATAAAATCCGACGACGCGCTTATTGCGCTTTAGCATCCCTTCGAAACTATTGACGCTATTTGGGTCGAGCGCATTGCATTGCCGCCGCCGCCGCCGCCGCCGCCACCAACGACCAGCCCACACGGCGGGCGGGGGGTGCTCTAATCTGCTTCTGATGATACCACCCGATCAAATTGCATTCCAAATAGAGTGCTTAATATTGATTTGATTAGTCGTCATCGGGGCGGCTGCGGCGTTGGTAACGTGACGGTATGTGCCACCCTTTACTACCACTGCCACCCACCTCCACCCCCCCAGCACAGTGGCTGTCGTCGGTCGAACTACCCTCCCAATCATTAGCTGTACTAATACCAAAATACCGAATGCCAAATTGGATTTTGTTGCCTATTGCAGTCCGCCCGCCAGCGAGGAGACAATGAAGTAAGCAAATTATCTAATTTGTCTCCGCACGCATCAGGGCATCAGGACATCAGGACACGAGGACATCAGGAGTAATCCCATTTATTACAAATACACGAGTACGAAGTGTTCACGCCCTTCATATCCGTTCGTTTCTCTCTCCTCCAGCTTCAAGGTCACTAAAGAGCACAAAATCAATTAGCTGAAGGCATACGCACGCCATGCACCAGTTTTAACAACATAACCTTTTTTCAATATGCTTTAGACCTCTAGAGGCTGTAAAATTAAATCGGCTATTCAATGAGCGCCGCAGAAGTTCTTAACGCGCACGATTCACTTAAGACAAGACTTGACCACGTACAAAGGCCACGGCCAGACGAGTAATGTTCACGCAACGCAAAGCCCCCGCCCCGGCCTGATTTCTGATTAACCAGCCAACGCACCACTTTACCAAGAAGCGAAGCAGTGAGGATTTTTAGAATTTAATCAAAAAGTCCATCGCGTGTATGGATCCGCCATCGCTCAATTAACTCGATGCCAGTGTGTTGGGTGTTGTTGCACCTTGCACCTGTCATTATTACAAAAACCAACAAGACGTGATATCAAATAATGAAGAAGGCGGTGGGTCTAAAAAGAAAACTTCCTCATCTACTGCATGTACCGATTTCTCTTCGTGAATTTCTCATTAGAGTTTAAGTTTAGCAGTGTTCAACCTAAACGTGTTGATGGTTTTGCACTTGCAGAATGATGCAGATAAGAAATGCGATATTTTTACGCTCGTATTGATAACATCTCGGAATTAATGATTCTTCATTTTCGCGGCGTGCAATGTTTCGGCGACTTATCGCTTGGTGATCTTCGCCACAGTCGTAATTATTTCCGTTGACAACCGCAGTCGCAGATTTTATAAAAGACATAATTGCATGTTTAATGTCTGCATATTTAGTTACCCAGACTTCTTTTCTCTTGTGATTTGCGGGCATTAATTTTGCACAGCTTGCATGACAATTAAGGGACAAAGCACAGCTGATATTGAAATTATGGAAATTATTGAAAATTATAATTAATTTGTTCTCGCTGAATTTGCATCAACAATTAAATTCGGAAAATGTTTCCAATACTCAGCAGATTGCGCAAATATTTACAACTTGAAATAAGTGTCCCTTGCGATGAATAAATATGATATGAAAAATACGTATTCATTCCCTTGAAGGGGCGAAAAAAGCGGCGCCCTGCGGTGGCGAAGGAAAACGCGCGCTGAACTTTCTTTAATAGTTGCGCTGCACGTGAAAGAAAAATATGAATAGATTCTTGATGAGTTTGGGACTTTGCAACTTTGCGCCGAAGTTTCCGAATGCTGCCGCGCTCGAGCGGCCGGCGCGGCGATCACGCAGTGGGGGTGGCGAATCAAAGAAATGCACTGGCGCTGAATGCAAAGAATCAAAAGGAGCGAATGAATGGAAACTTAACGTGCGGCGCGCGCGGTGTGTTGGCTCTGCGTATACATGCGAGCAATTGCGGTGGAGCGGCGGCGGTTTCAAAACAGAATGCTCTTGCTTTAATGGTTGCGCACTTATTTACGGACTGCGCACAAAGTGTTTGCGAAGTGAATTATTAATCGTCATTCGGGCGGGCGCTTTTGGCGCACGGAATTTAATCATACTCACCATAAATCCTGCAGTGCATGCTTTAAAATGTACAAAAATTAATAATTTTATGCATTTAGAAATGTTATCAGATCGCCCAGTGTAGGCGAGTTTCTTGATTTCCTTGATAATTTCGTAAATACGCCGGGACGAGAATTTTTCTTTGGCTTACTTTTTTTCCGTGGCGTATATCGATGCACAATGCGCTTAATTTTTCATGAAACATCTTCATTAGTGAGACGCAGTGAATGGCTCGGAAAATGAGGGAAAATATCCCGCTCGCAATCAATCATGTGAATAATTGCTTGCCGGCTACAATCTACAATATTGTGTCTTGGGCGGGTGAAGCGGGGGAAAACTTTAAACTTCAAAAACTTAAAATAATAATTTGTGCTTATTCACAACGCAGAACTCAACAGAGCTTACGACTTGTTATTTGTTAGGAGTATTTGTTATGTGTTCCTGATTGTTTCAGACGCTGATGTTGATGCACGCGCCCCCTACATTAAAGTTAAGCCGGTGCCTAGTACATAGGGATATATAAAATCGTAATTAAAAGTTAAATAAGTTCGTGGGAGGGCAAGTTTCAGCCGGCTGCGCGGAATTAACTCACGAGTGTATCCACCGAATCACCAAACTTTCAACCTTAGCGTTTGTTATATTGTTGTTTACTTCTACCTTTTATGCTCGTATTGCTGCTGGTTGCGGAGTAGCGGGGAGAGGATTGAAACTAAATGAGTACACGAGTATGTACAGCAGTACAATGCAGGGCTGTTTGTTTTATTTCCTAGTTTTGTGGTTTTGCGGTTGCCTACTTTGCTAGACGCCGCAGCGCCGCCATTTTGTGCCACAGCCAGAGAATACAAGTCCACATTTTAATACTTAGATCTTTTTATTTGATATGCCTCCAAGTCCAGAATCATAAATTATTACTTCATTATTTAAATGAACATCTCAATAAAGGCCTCATATTTCATTTCCATTTCATTTCAGTTCATTTCATAGTGTACGAACGGCGAATGCGTATTAACATCATCAGGCGGAACGAAAGCCGAACGGAACGGATCGGAATGGAGCAGCAAGGCAGCATCGAGGGATAATAATATTAATTGCATTTTAATCCCGCCGGTATTAATTTGTACTAAGCTGCAGCGATTACGCAAAAGTAATCTACGTATCTACCAATCTGCGAATCTATGTTACCTGCGCGACGGGCAGATATGCAAGCAGATGCTTCCAGGCCTTTCAGCTCCCAGATGGAATCATAAACTGGTCAATTCCGGCTGTTCAACTTCAATCAGTTCAATTACAACTTTAATTTACAGCTATGAATTCAATTAATGTAAAATGCACTGATTTCATGTATATCATAATAGAGGTCACTACTGAGACACGGATATGTCGTAAAAGCGTATTTTTAGCTATTAATAGAATCTGCAAAGAAAAGAGCACGCGTTTGGAAAATTTAGAGCTTTTTTCCTGGCGCGTTCTCAAAATATCAAAAAATGGGCTAACTTTGAGAATAATTTTAGGTCACATTTCTCTCTTTGAAGGATTTGTAAAATAGTACATCTTAAAAAGCATCTCTTTAGCTATCAACATCATAAAGAAAAACTAAAATTGCTTGCCGCACACGGGAAATATTAAGAATTTGTCTTGACATCATCTGCAGGTAACTCCAATACTAAATGTTAATAATTTTAAGGTTATATATTCATTAATGAAGAAATGATCGGTTGCCTCGAGCGCCGACCAAAATTTATTTCACTCTGCCACAGGTGCAATGTTGGGTACAATACTGTTATGCCTTATGAATATTTAAAGTTTCTCCTAACCACAACTTTTGTGTCTAGTTCACCGCCTCAGGATGAATTATTTAATTGCACTGTTTTACTGTTTCTAGTGTTTCAATTCGTTGATTACCCAAACGGAGGAACTGCCTCATTATCAGCCAGCGCGCAGTAATAAATTAGTTTTCTCGCTCTCGTTGCAAACAGACCAAGAAATAGTGAATTGGAGCGGCGGCGCAGTGAAAATGATCAAGAATCAAGCATCAAGAATCAACAATGGCCGCCCGGGCGCACGCACGGACAAAGCACCGGAAATTAAAGACGGCATTGACAGTGTGCGATGTGCGATCGCATGATCACGGCGCGGAATGAAATGGAATGTGGAATGTATTGTATAAATGTAATCAGGCATCTTGCAAACAACAACAAATGAAGGAATTATTTCATATTTCATATTTCATATTTCGTTTTTCCTAGTTCAATTTTACCTTTCACATTTATCAAATCATACCAGCACTATTAAGTGCTACATTTGTGTGCGCTGTGTGTAGTTTGTGTACATTTTGTGTTCAAAATTTTACTCCCATGCATAAAACCCCCTTCTACACGTAAATTCGGTGCGCACATAAAAAATGAAATACCGAGTGGACATGACATTACTTTGCGTTCGGAATAATAATCATGGCGACTAATTATGGTCGCCCGTTAAAAATGTGTATTTATTATCACGCATATGAATGCAACAGAGTTAATCTACATTATTCCTCAAAAAAAAAAACACCAAAGTTGCAACCAAAATAAGCAAACAAGTCTAAAACTTCTTATTGTTGATGATTTCTGCGTAAAAGCTCAGACTTAAAATGTCCACTTTATCCTGGCGCACGGCAACTTGCAGGCGATATGATCCGGATGGTACGTTCGCCGGCAAACGATCATCCCCGAATCGTGTATTGTACGTTGAGTACCGATCCGGCACGATGGGACATCCGGCCAGCACGGTCCCGTTCGAATGGCGCAGCTCCATGACGCCGAAGAACTTGCGCTTCACAAAATCGCAGTAGTGCAGCTGGAATTGCACCAGTTTGAGGCGATAATCACTGCCAGTGCGGCGATAGACCATGACATGGGTTATCGTCTAAAATAAAGACATAATTCCAAATGTTCAAGTTTCCACATGCAACTTACGTTGTTTGTTTGGTATACAGGCGTGAGCCATTCCTGCGTTAAATTAAAGCCAAACTCCTTGCGATTCAATTTGAAGGATTTGAAGCGCACGTCTCTGATAACGCTCCGATCGAACGTGTCCAACTCGACGCGGTCCAGCTTCACTTTGTACGAGGTTTGTGGTGACCACTAAAACAAAAAGTTTACGAAAAAACGTTAAGATTGTTCTGGCACTTACATCGACGCATTTTATTTGCGCGCAAAAAGCGACCAACAGGATGACTCTTAGCGTTAGTAACTTGAACATGACTCTCTGATAATCAGCACGATTGCAGTTTGGAGATGAGCGACATGACTAAACTGAAGTCAGTAACATTTTCGGTCTAATGGTGATCGTAATGCATGGGCATTAATAAAATGTGATTGTAACGATTGCCAAACATGGCAATCATGGCTTTCCGGAATATTTTTGGCTTCAATAAGAACAATATCCGATCGTAATTACCTACATTTAAAATGCAAATAAATCACTGCTTGGTGAAATATTAGTTGTTGTTTTTTTGGTGCGAAAACTCGTTACAACAAGGCGAATCATTTGTCGTTGTAAGTTGTACATTTGTATAGCGGTAATTAAATTGTTAATTAGCTCAAATCGGCCATTCCGTCCGCTTGTACGCAATTATTTTCCGTCTTTTAATGACAGCTGAACGTAACGTTGGACGCCGGCGTTGCACTCCCCGCTTTCCTGGCTTTTATATTGTTGCTCGTTGCTCCGCACTATAAAAGTGAGTTGTTGTGTAATTACATGCATTTTTGCAACGAATTCATTTAACTACTTTTAATTTTCGTTCGATTTTTTGCCGCCTTGTTGTGGTGCTGTTTAGCTGTTAGTCATTTGTTTTGAGTTTGAGTTTTGAAATTGCATACGTTTACAACTTGTACAATTCACAACTGAACAGGTCACAAAATATTTCGTTTATTTCTTCATCAAAATAACAGCAAGAGGAAATAAACCTAAACATAATGATTGATTGACTACCAAAAGTGGTATTTTTTGTCGATAGCAGTTTTATTATTAATTTATGTTTTTCTGCGGTTTAGTTTTGTAACATGCTGTAGGAATAAACTCATTTGCCGGGGCGTATGTTTCGTTTCGTTTTCCATCGGCCGGCCCAGCGCTGAAAAGCAGTTAGACGCTTTTGATGACATGCTAATTGCCCTCATGTGCGCGTCGTAATTTTACGCCAATATTTGCATTTTAACAACTTAGAAAGCCAACTCGCGCCGCATGTATCGCGCTCATGGGCGGCTTCGGTGTGTTGGGGGTTGGTCGGCATGCGAAACTTTACAACTTCGCCGCGCACAACAACCCGGAGTACATATGTTATGAAAAGCAACGGCGCGCCGCGGAATGTGATGTAACAACAAAATGCATAACGGTTAATGACTGTAATTAGGGTAAAAATGCGCCGGCCGTTGGGGAGTCGGTGGATTGCTCATTTTCCGCCATATTCAATACCTCCGCCCGAAACGAATATGCACTCAAGCCGAGCGATGAAAATGCGACTCTTTTTCCTCTCCCTTCAAGCGCGAACTTTGTTAAGCGAAGCAGGACGAACATATATAGCAACTACCAACTCGCAGAGTACAAGTTACAATTTGCTAGATCTAATTGATATTCGAACCCATTCGCTTTTCTTCTTGTGAGTTATCCTGTGCCGGCGCCCCCCTCCTGCTTGGTATTCTGCGCGATTGTTCCAGTCAATTGGATAGATAGGATACTGGCTTGATTATATTAACTTAACTATTCTTCCCGGGCGATTGCAGCGACCCCTACAAGACGTTCCCAACATTAAAAAGCATTAACCTCGAAAACAATACAAAATTCATTGAAAAAATATCCTTGACAACATTCAAATTCAAGTTTAATGTGTGCTTTTAATAGTGAATTTCATTATCAAATTGTAACATACTGTATGTATGGTATCTTTAAAGTTGCAGCTTGCATCCAAAAGAAGTCCATTGTGTCTGGTGCCAACAACATCAGATGCAGGATCTTGAAAACCCCTTGATTGCGCTGCAGTATGTTACAGACATAAACGTGCCGTGAAATTTACTATTTTAACCAAACCTAACCTAACCTCAATATTATTAAATGCGTGCTTTCTTGATTTAAGACCCCGATTCTATTAACAGAATGAAGTTGTTGATGTAATAAAGCGATATTATGTGGACAATCAAGAGGACCAGAGATTCTCTGCTGGGGTTGGGGTGGTGGGAGGGGTAAAAAGCACTTTCTCTAATGGCCGACCGGATGCTGCCTTCACGGGCACATCCGATACCGCAATGGGAATCATTAATCAAAATTTAACCGTACATCTCAGCTCCTCTTACTTTTTATCTCCTTAATAGCCACCTGGATTTTTCACTCTGTCACTCTCTTCAGCCGCCTAATTAATTCCTTAACATTTTAATTCGTATTGTCCTTGATTTAGCTATCAGCGTAGCACGATAGGAATCACCTTTATTGCCGCGTTGCTTCTGCCATCTAATGGCAACTGGCCGTGAGGCACCCCAAATTGGGCTAAATGAAAATTAATCGTTTCGCATTTAATTGTCGACCTATTAAAAATGACCGGCGCAGCGCTGAGGTTTTTCCTGCCCCCCCTTCTCTCGGTGTCATCGTTTTCGACTCTATGCGATTAAATCGCAAACCCTACCGGTACCAGCGCAGCGTGATGTCGATTATAATTAGTTGAATTTCGTTTTTCATTTTTCCATTTTGTCGATTTTCCACAGCGCCTCGCATTTTTGTTACTCCGGGTGCCGGGGCCCCGGTCATTAATTACCCGCCATCCCC
>JAODGB020028080.1:0-26464 GCA_027574905.2 Earota dentata | reverse complement strand
TTCCATTTATATTTTAATTTTTACTATATTTATGTATGTACAGTCTTGTTTCATTAAACTTCTGTTTTCATTTTGAATTCGAAATTCCAACAATTCTCAAGTCATATGTTTTTGAAGGTTATGTACGCCACATAATGAAATAGTGGACGATTGTCTATAGTGGACAAGGGTCCGCCCCAATTAGTCCCCTATATCGAGGTATGAGTGTATTTATTATCAAAATGCTATTAAAAATAGAAGAATTTAAAATAGTAGATTTTATGGTAGTTAGATAAAAAATATTTTAGAATAATTTACTTGGAACTGAACCGAAAACAAAAAAAAAAAACGGTGATTTTTGTCGGAACGAAAATTGGAACTGAACCGATATATTTGTTTCACAATGAACCCGAACGAAAAAAAATCGGTTCAATGATTTGTTCAAAGCCCCGCGAAAAACTACCAAATGTCAAAACAAAGAAGAAAGGGCATTGATGATCTTGACGAGGAGCGTAGTGTCAATCGTTTATAATCCGGAGGAATTAAAATGATTGTCGATCGCGTTTCGCTTCGCGTTCAATATTTCCATCAAAATGTTGGTTTTGTATAATAGATTTTAGGTCCTGTATTCAAAGCGCAGAACAGATGATTCAAACACTTCTTCCAGCCTAGTTGTTTTCATTGTAGATTGTTGGCAACCATTGGCGACACTATTCCCATCACTTGCGATAGACTGTGCAAGCGCAATCTCTGCCAACAATTATTTTAATCACTAATGTATTCAGCGCAAGGCTTCGGGGCGTTATTCGCATTTATTAGATATTATTTAAACAATAGCGGGCCGCGACCGCGGCCGAAATGTGCTGCTGGTTGCAGCGCCGTCAGTTTGTTGACCCACACGCCACTTTCCTCCGTTGCAACGCACGAATAATGACCAGGTGTGCGCTATTCATTATTATCATCATTATGATTAATTATCGTCGTTATGTTATTTACTTATGCAATTTTATCGGCGGGACGGCGCGCGGCGCAGACGTTGGCTGAGTAATTCTCGAAAGCCAATTTCATACGCTCGCAGTACTGTACTTCGCGATGCAAATTTAAGTAGATATGATTGGTCGAACTTAGGATGAGCCTTGAAGCGTGAAATGATATCATGATTTCATCACTAAAACAAAGATATGCAGCGCAATAAATGATTGCTTTGATGCAGAACCGCACGCGAATGTCCAGGATGGTGGAAATCAAAGTTTTACTTTCTGGTGAGACGGAGAAACGTTTATTCTACGAGAATTACTTTCAGGATATTGCACTACACTCAACAACAACCCGTCTGGTTTTTTTGAAGATCAGACGAATTCACGTTTCCTGCTCAACATAATTCATTCTTATATTTTATCTGGGATGCTTTCTCACTCCCTACATATTGTACAAAAGCACCTTGAAATGACCTCTGAAAGCATTTGAAGTGCAAAAATAACTATTTTCTATTTTTGACATACGACAATTCTTCTAGATCTAGAAATCGATAGTTGTTCAGATTAATTCTCTTTTGGAATACGTAAAATATTCTGATAATTTTATTGCGGTGCTATATAGAATTTTGAAATTCGTTACAACGTAATTTAAATTGAAAGAATTATATTAAAAACAGTGCGTTTTACATGTGTTTTAATTGGGAATTGCAATTGCAATTGTTTTAAATGCGAATTTATAATAGCATTGTCAAACTTTTTATGAATTTCTTTTGACTAAATGATAACTAATGAGACGCTCTATTTAGTGATGCGAAATTGAGGTGTACAGAAAAGTTATTGTTCGAGTGGCAGTGCTTACCAACACTAGACACAACAATGTATGTATAGGGAGAAAACGTGACTCAAGAACACATGTTTATTACGTTTTAATGTCGAAAGAATTTTGATTTCTCTCTGTACAAATATTTGCGAGTTTCTTTCTCACTGGGAGGTGTGAATAATGCCACTTGCTATGACACGTGCTGGTCTCTAATTAAACACACATAAACCCTTCATGGAACATGAATCATCATTTATAATGATAGTGCGACCTCATATTCACCTACCTTAGGAAATAATTTCGAATTCACACAAAGTCACTGTGTGTTTGGCCTCGATGGCATTGTTCGTGGTATACTTTCCTTCTCGACTCTTCAAATTGGCTTTATCAAACTGGCATGTGTGGACACTGGACACAGCTTGACGTCATGGTCTCACATCGAATGCAATTTCCACCAAACGCATGCATTATAGAAAGTCATAAACGAAATCAGCAACTTTGATACTTTCAAGGACTTAAAATCGTGATGGGAAGTTTTACAAATTCGCCTTACGAATGTAACATAACATGCATGACTATCAATCCTTCTTCGTCTTCGGCATCTTCATGCTTTGAATGCGGTGTCGTTTCCTATTTGCTGAGGTCGAGAAGACGAACAACAAGAACAAGAGAATCAGAAGAGCTCAGAAACGTGTTGGTTTTTTGGAAATATCTTTTTATATAAAATCGTAAAGACATCAATACAATATTCAATAATTAGTCAGTTAATTAATAGTAATAGTAAAATGTAAAACGAAAAACGTATGCTGATGTTGTTCGGAAAGAAAATAGCTCCAATTTCGTCCACATCATCGCCTCGCACGTCGCGCCGGCTGGTGGTGGGGCGCATCTTCATAATGACTTAATTAATATGCATCGTCGTATTCGTGTGTGTGTGTGTTAATATCGTAATCGTAATCCAAAGAACTCGCAAAAAGTCTTACGTTCTAGGGCTTAATACAAAAATGAATCCATTCACATTGGACATAAATGATGACTGCATTCGCAATTAATTAACGTATAAAATAAGATTTGCTTAATTACTTCTCAGCGAAGGATGTTTTCGTTCAATGCTAATTCAATGCAGCGTTTAAAAAAAATATATGCGGAAATCATACAAATAATAAACTAATAAAAAATAAAAATCTTACTTCATAAAAAAAGCTAAAATACAATTAATTGTTAGTTGCTACAACTAATGAAACAATGCGATATGTTCCATGATTTGGACGGCTGCGTTACAGCGTCCAAATCGTGGAGGGTATCTCTCTGGAAGTTTGTTAGTTGCTTTTAACCAAAAAAAGAACGTTATTGAGCACTTAGTGGGTGTATTTTCCATGTTTCATCGCGCGGTCACGTCGGAATTTTAACTTCTCCCACGACGCCAGAGTGGCGCCGATGACCAATGACAAGACTAAACCCAAATGAACCAAGTTAAAATTCGCGAGACGAGCGCGCCGACGAAAATCCGCATGGAAATGATTACGTGTATCGACTTCGTATCGACATTTTTCTTTTGTTTTCTTTCACTTCAAGAATTTATATATTTATTAGTTTTACCTCGTTTTGACGTGTTTTTTTTTTTGTTAGGCTGTGTGCAGGTCTGGCTACGGCAGTCGCTGCTGTAACAGGCCTGCATTCTCTGCTGTGTTAGTATGTTTTGATCGAAATGAATGAGAATGAATTTGAGATGCAAACGCGCGGTGGAGCGCTCAGTGGGACTCTCGGTTTAAGTCTTTCGATACCTCAGGTTCGACGGGTACGGGCTCGCCGGCGGGTGCGATCGCGGCCGCCTCCTCCTGCTTGGCGGGCTCCGGCTCAACCGGCGTCGCCTGCGCCTCGGCGTGGAACGTGGGCGCCTCGGGGATGACGTCGGCGGGCGCGGCGGGCGCCGGCACCGCCTCCTGCGGCTGCGCCTCGGCGGGCTGGCCGTCCTGCAAGGGCGCCTCCTTGTCGAGCACCTGGTTCTGCTCCGGCGCGGGCACCTCGCCGGCCTGCGCGATGGGCTCGACAGGCGCGGGCAGCGGGTCGGCGAGGACCACCGCCGGCACGGGCTCCTCCTGCACGGCGGCGACGGGCTCGGCGGCTATCAGCTCCTCAGGCACGGCAGGGACGGCGGGCACGGCGGGGACGAGCACCTCGGCGACGGGCGCCTGCTGCGGCTCCTCCGGCTGCGTCTCAATGGTGGCGATGATGGCGGAGATAGCCGGCAGGGGTACGGTTAGGGAGGGCAGCGGTTCGGCGGGCAGGTCGGAGGCCGGCAGCGGAATGGGCAGCTCCTCCTTCGCCTCGCCCTGGGGCTGCTCGACGGGCACTTCAGCGGGAGCGGGCACTTCGGCGATGGGTTCTTGCAGCGGCGCGGCATCCTCCTTCCGGTCCTTCTTCTCCACCTCGACTACTCGCTCCGCAACGGGCACTTCGAAGTCAATGGGCTGCGCGGCTGGGATGGGATCTTGCGCCACGGGCACCTCGGGCACCTCGGGCAGGATAGGCAGGATCAAGTCGTCGCTCGCTTCTTTCGGCGCCTCCACCTTGGGCTCCTCGACCAGCTTCACCTCGCTCGCCTCCAGCTTGATCTCCTCCTCGATGGCAGGCACCGAGGGGATCACCGGCGCTACCTGTTCAGCCGCCTGCTTGGTCTCCTCGAGCTTCAGCGGCTCGTCCTCGGCCTTGGCTTCCTTCCGCTCGGTGGCATCGGCGTTCACAGTGGGCAGCGCGACTGGCGCCTCGGGGGCCTCGACCGGGTCCTGCAGGGGGGCCTCTGGTGCCTTCAGGGGAGCATCCTCAACTTTGGGCGCTTCGGGGACAACTGGTGCTTCGGGCAGCGTCGGAACCACCTCGTCCTGATGAATGGCAGCCTCGGGCTTTACCTCCTCGGTGGCCTGCGACTCCTTGCTCTCCTCGCTGGAGGTGGGCTTGACTTCATCGGCTAGCGGCTTGGGCTCTCCCTTCACGGCGGCGGCTTTCGGCTCTTCGACCTTCTCCTCGGAGGACTCGTTCGACTCGCCGGACTCGGCGGAGTCCTGGTGGGCGTGCTCATGCGACGCGGAGGTGTCCTTCGCCACCGCCGAATAGTCGACGACCACCGTCGAGGTGCTCACCTCGGAGTCCGCCACTGGGTATGCCCAGACCGTGGCGACGATTAGGCCTAATAAGAGTAGCACTTTCATTCTATAATAGAGCAAACAGTTCACAATTAGATCTGAATAGCGGCTCAAGTAGAGGAGCATAGAAGATTATGGTCACATCCTTCTGTGGTGTCATTGAACCACCAATAGCGTCACGCCCATAACGGACCAAGATGTCAGGTGCAGCACGGCGGCAGCGTTCCGTTTTCAATGTATGCGATTTAATTCACGGGTGGCCAATAATTGGCGTCGTGAATCACGCGCAATTCACGACTGTCGTCGCCTCGCGGCGCGCTGCGCTGCGCTTGCGTTCGAATTGAATCGAATAAATTCATAATTTGATAATAATCGGCACTGGGCCAATGAACTCGTCCTTTTCCCGGCCGCCCGGCGCGCAGTGCGCGCGGCGCGCACATTCAAGCGCGATAATAGGTATGACAATAAATTAGATAATTGCCAGACAATATACCTACGAGCCACCCGACACAATGCCCGCTGCCGTTCTTCGCCGGCGCGCGCCTGATCATTATTGCGCGCGCGCGCGCGCGCCAGCCATGGCCTTGGAGCACACTTGGTGGCTTTTTATCGAAGAAGTTAGAATTGCAAATCCCCGCGGCGAGGGACGCCTGCCCCGGCGCGCAATAATCAAGCGCGCCTTTTTTTGCTTTCTTGCCGCCATTGATTTATCTCGCGCCGTGTCCCTTTCGCGACGCTGTCGCTTTTATTGCCATTTTATCGCAGGCCGGCGCGGCGCGGCGTGTTGCTTTTATTGGCGTCGCATCCGCGGCTTCGCGCGGTCCCGGGTGGATGCGCGCGGTAGTTGACTCCGCCGCCCTGCGCCTATCATCGCCGCCCAACCGGTTTCAGGCGCTTTTCTAGCATTAAGGCAGAAGATGCGGTTACGCTTAATCCTCGTGTGAGTACCCGGCTGCATTTGAATTTCAATGAGCGCGGCGCGCGTTTCGGTGCGCTTTTTCTCCTCGTCTTCATCTTTAATGCGTCGGTTTTTTTTTTTGTAAATCCGCGCGTAAATCATGATGAAGAAAGTTTTGTGTGGATTCCACGAAGCGCGGGCCTAATGCACGCGCGTACAACTCGCCGCCGATGCACTCGGCGCGGCCCCGAAATGAAAACAGAAAAAAAAAACGCGGGCGAGATTTATGTCAAACGGGTTTCGCTGAATTATTATAATCGCCCCGTCTGATCGGGCCCCCGGTGGGGCATCTCTTCGGATAGAAACGAGTTAATGGCCGCGCTCGCAGAAATAGACTACGACGAGTTAGGCCCTCGCCGCCTGCAGCGGGGCCATAAATGTCCGCCGGCCGGCGCATCCCGGCTGGACGCCGGCCGAATGCGCTCGCGCGGAATCTTTCCGCTCGCCGGCGAATTCTAATTGGCCGCGCATATCTTCGGCATTCCGCGGCGCTTAAGTGCCCGCGCCGGCGGTTAAGGCCCGCTGCAAGCGGCCGATTTCATTTGCATGCGCCGCGCAGGAATTTTAATACGCCGCGCCGCAGCGCAATCGCATCGATGTGTTTACGGCGCTCTTAGATTTTCTGCGCGCGCCCGCTGGCTCAAATTAAATTCAAGGACCGCGCCGGCGCGCCGGTTATTAAAGCGAGCCAATTTTTCGTCATTCTTCCGCAATTTGCAGTTGCGCGGCGCGCGGCGCGCGTGTCTAATGACTAATCACCGCCGCGCGAAGGTCCCCCGTTTTCTCGGACAATGATGATTGCGACGCTCGCGCGCATTTCCATCGCGCCTCGCCTGCTCAGGAAAGCGCGCCTTCCCAGCGCCGCCAACAAAGGCTCGCCTTGGAAATGGGCCGAAGCAATAAATTACTAAATCATGTTACTTATCGATTGCTCAATCCCTCTTCGATTCCGAGCATTGCTTAAAAATGGTGTGGCGTGAACTTTACAAAACTTGCTCGCTGTTTTGAAACTTTCTTCATGACTTGAAATGACTTGGTAACATTCTAACTAAATTGTTGTGATGTTTTTTTTTCTTTGGTTTTCAATGTGACAATGTGTTTGGTTTGCTTGAATCGCTTCTGACTTGTGGTACATGCATAAAATTCGGCAACGGGCGCAAGACTCACCTGATGGCGTTCGGTGCGGACTTCAACGGGATGGTCCTGGAAACTGGCGGCAGCGGGCGGCTCGGCGGTAAAGTCAACTTGGATGGGTGGGGGGGGGGTGGGGTGGGGAGGCGAACGCACTGATATGCACACTCAACTACTCGAAGCGTGTCTGTGTCGTCGGAGGACGATGGTGGTGCGTTTTATAGTCGTCGGCGGCCGCGGCCAGCGGCAGCGCCGGCCGGGCGCCCAGAAAACGCCGCGCGAAGACGCGACGCCCTCCCCACCAGCGCGCCCCGCGCACCGGCGCGTCGCCCGCTGGCATTAGAAGCGGCCGGCGGCGCAGCGTGCGGCGCGATAAATGCATTGCGAGGCATCCTCACTTCGCAAAACCGCCGAAAATGTCTGGTGATTCAAAGCAGCCCGCTTTGGTATTAGATTAGTCAGTTTGCATGTTATACAAAGGCGAAATGATTATATTTTGAATGCTGCATCGCGAACGGTACCAGAACATTGCTCGCTCATTTAATTTGATTAAACATTGACCTATTTCATTAAGCTTTAAGATAATATGTAAGCAGTTTTGGTAAGTCTTCGCTTCTTCTTTGGAAACCATAGGTGCTCTTTTAGAAACGTATGATTTTATCACACATGTACTTTTCAGGATTCCCAAAATATTGTTAATTATATTCGGTAATCCAAGGATAATTGAGGATCGGAATATGTTAGCGATCTATCTCGTCTATCAGTATCTATTCGAGAAACATGCTTCCAACATAAGGAAGAACAGTTATTTGCATTTGCATTGATAAAGATAAACTAGTCAAGCAGGTAATTCGTCGTTCCTGTCAGCCAAAAAGGGCTAAAAGCATTTCGTCTGATAAGATTCCCGAGCGGCGCCTAGCAGCCACTTCCGGCAGCACCTAGCCGAAATCTGCCGCTGCCTCAAAAGACAATGAGAGAAGTGACCAGCACCTCGCCTGGCCAGAGCAGCAGACGAGACAGACGGAAATGTGATTCGCATTTTGCGCTTATCGCCCCCCGGCGTGTCGCCGGTTTAAGGGATTCCAAAAGACACGCGCCGCGCCGGCCACTCGTAAAAGTTGTTTGTTGCGTTCCATTATCAACCTTTTCCGACCTGCGGACCTGGGCACCCGGGCAAATCGGTTAATCACCGATTGTTGCCCGATCAGGCAAATTTACTGCGCCGCGCATAACTCTGGTTATATCAACAGCATTGTTACAGCCGCCCGCTGAGAGGAACAACAGATTCATTACGGGAATGCGTGTTTACAAAAAAAATGCTGCTGCCGCTGCAAAAAAAAGAAACATCAAGATTAATTGCTTGATTGGCCGTGCATAAAATGCGATTGCGACCAAAAACAATTCGCGTGAATCAAGCGCGAGTGCTCGGCGTGCTTTTCCCCAAAATCACCCAGTCGGCGCATTTTTGGCCGATCAGCGGCGATCGCACGATGCGTCATACATCGCTAGGTAATTATCAGCGCCGCATTGTGCGATTGCGTCGGAATTTTGTTCATTCATCAACGCATGCCGAATTATGCGCCGCTGGATTGTGAGACAATGCGCAGGCACAAAGCGAAACAGTCAGCGGTGAGCGATGCACGAAGGAGTTGACACGTAACGCCGAGAACATGAACTTGGCGGCCGCTCAGGGGCGATATGACAAACATTGGCGAATGCTGGCGGCGGACGTGCATGGCACCGCAACTTAATCATAATGGAATAATAATAGTACGCCGCCGCCGTTTGCCATCTCGTGTTGTGTTCGTTTTCGCGGAATAACCAGGAAGGAGGCGTCGCTACTTAGCCACGGGGTTCGTAGCAATTTATCACGTATTAACACGTTCGCTAGCCCCAAGGTCAATTGGACACCAGCGCCAGCACCAGCGCTTTCAGCCCCAAATGTTTTAATTGCGCATTTGGTCAGCGCACGAGTTAAAACAGCGCGCAACTGTTGTGACGATTGTTATTTAAGCCAGTGTCACACGGTACAAGTTTTGTTACAAGATTACATACTTGGTCGCTCAGCATTTTTTATATTGGCTGAAGTTTGACATCTCTACGTGTGCGCATGCTTGTTTTGGCGTCACACGTTACAAGCTTCCCTAATAGGTTAAAATTCAAAAATTCAGCTATTTGTCAAATGTCACACGCATCACGTGACCTTGACGCGATGCTTCATTTTCATTACTTCTCATAACACAACTCGTAGAGAAAATCGGACAGGTTCAATACCCAAAAACTCGCAGGGCACTCGTAATGACGTCATTTTCTCGTACCGCAGCCCGTATGTTAGCTGCTAAGCGACCACGTATGCAATCTTGTAACAAAACTTATACCGTCTGATACAGGCTTTATTGTTTCGACGTCAATTGAGTTTCCGTCCGACTTGCAACCGCAACCTATAATAATCGCGGAAGCAATGGTTCGCCGAAATCACCATTTCGCAACTGCGTAACGCTCGGCTGCCGCCGACACTGAAGCTCTGCGGGAGGCCAGCAATCGGGCGACATTTTCCGCAGCATCGCAGGCTAACCAGATTGGAAAACGTTGTTGACATTTCCTAGCGTCAATTGCATTGATTACGCCGAGATTATTCGATGCCGATCGCACAATAACAGCTGATTAAATAAGACACTAATTGAACATGCGTACCAACTATGTAATTATTTAATTTAATTCAATGGAGAGCGGGCGCGCTGAATTGAGCGGGCCCTCGCGAGGCGAAGGAAAGCTGCGCGGAGCGCGCGCGCCCTGAGCACGGTCTCGCGAATCGTGACGTCTTCGTAACGGATAACTTCAATTAGATTCATATTCATAACAGTGAGAAGTGCGGGATGCGAGCGCGCGAGCGGCGTAAGGCGAGATGCAAAATGCGCTCGCTGTCAGAGCCACTACATAGGTACTTACTTACATACAATGTACGCTCTGATGAAGCCATCGTGATTGGTATATTTACACTAATTTCATTTACGTAGCAAGAGCAATTGATTTTTTTTGGGGGGAAAGAGCTGAACTTCCTGGCAGCTTTGACTCTTCGTTGATCATTGGTCACAATTGTAAACTGTGTTCTCCTTAAAAGTGTTTTTTTTTTAGAAAACGCAAAGAATACCAATAAGGACCAAATTTAGAAAGCATACTTCACGTAGTCGTAGATCATTCCAGGTTCTCAAAGGGTGGCATAATATGGAAATTCCAGATTTGATACCTCAATCACCAAAAACGGTCTTCAAATGTTTGTAATGTCAACTTCGACGTTTCATAAATCTTACTTTGGTTTTTGGACGAATTTCCAAATCGGGAATTTGGTATTATTTAACCATACAAAAGTGGTTGTTGCAAAGACTGTCACTCATTTAATCCATAAATACAAAAGAAATGCATTTTAAAATATGAAATCGTGAATAATCTGTCGCTTATGTTGGAAAATTAACTTTGGTAACCAAAATTGACTCGAGAGTATTTCTTTTATTTGAGAGAATTCCTTAAAACGGAGCTTATTATAAACTATGAATCATTCAAACGTTTCTTCAATGCCTCGTTAAATAAGTTTCTTCGCGAAGAAAACATAATTGTTCGGCTACTTACTACACAATTCAAGGAAATCTTATAAACTCGATAAAAACGTTAATCTTTAAGACTGTAATAATCAAACATTTGTTTGCAACGAGACCGCGTCTAATTCACAGAACCAAATTCAGATCTGAAGAAGGACTGACGAAGGATATTTTTCCTTCGATCGTCAAACAAACTATCTGAATCAAAAACTAGCAACTATCTAGATTCAAATTCTAGATTCTAGCAAGTCTATGATATTAGAATATTTGAATCTATAAGGGATTTGTGTTCTGTTCCATTGTATCCATGAAGTAGTTGTAGAAGTTTTTGGGGAGAAACTCCTGGGGTATAGAAAATAGATGATGATATTCGTGGTCAGAGTACCGGAGGAATCGCTAATCGATTCTGCATATAAGTTGATGCGTTTAGCCTCTAGCGCGCGCAAACGCGATAATAGTCGTGCGCCGAGCCTGTTAGCGTCCCGTCATTACCGATGCAAATGCGAGGCGTAATGAGCGTAATGACAAAGATACTCGGGTTAATTATTGCAGCACGCAAAGGTGCACATTTGCGCGCCGGCCGGCGCGGCGCATGGCTCTGGCCGAAGAGCGGCGGCCCGCGCCGCACACGCCAGGACAAGACAAGACGCGGCGTATCATTGACCGTGCAAGGTCACGGATAAAATACTATGCGCCCGTGTGGCGTGCAGCCCCGTCATGGTCTGCGCTCGGCGCGGCTCTAGTAGTAAAACACACTGCGCGCGCGGCGCGAAGAGGTGGATTTTAATTAATCGCCGCCGTCGGCCGGCATCTGCATACAGGGTGGTGCCGGCCGCAGGAAGATTAGATTAAGATAACGACGAGCCGTCCCCCTTGATTCGTGTCCATGGGCGCGCGGCGCGCATGATTGAGTCATTTTCCTCATTACGTATCGTTAAATTTATGATTAGTCGCCTTGTGATTTATTATTATTGTGCGTTCATTCCGCTCGTTGTGGCGCGTTAGATGGAGAGGATATGGGATGCAGCGGACAGCGCGGCCAGTGGGCCGGGCGCGAAGGCGAAGAGCGGCGCGCGGCGGCGGATTGCCGAGTGGCGAGCGGCGGCGCTTTATGCAATCGCGAATTGCGCTAGCCGCCGCGCGCATAATTGGCATTGGCCGGGCATCATCAGCGCGCTGAGATTTCCGCGTGCATCATCAGCGCCGGATGCTGGCGGCCGGTGCGCATCGCTCAGTATATCCCCCCCGGGCCTGCAGTGATGGAAGACCGCCTCGGCAAGGTTTCACTGCTTTTCACATGCAACTGCAGCGCGTCAAAACTGGGGCCTTGGAGTGGTCTTGGCATAATAATAAATCTAATCAAATAATTTAGCAGCGCTAGACGATGATTGCGGCGCGCGCATCTGCAGCGGCGCAGCGGCTCAATGCCTCAATCGTCAATGAGTGACAATGGCGCGGAATGACGAGGAAGTGGTTGGTTACAAGTGCAATCGAAGTAGGTTATGCACTTGCCGCTTGCAACTTGATACTTGCACCTTGTGACCAGCGGCTCAGTCCCACAATCCGGAGAAAAACCCGAAAAGCAGCACACAAACATTTAGCCGGAGGGCCCGAAGGTTTCCACCTGATTATTGTTGCTCATACCGAATATTCAAGTGAATTTCAGGAGAGCTTTGTTAATTATTTAAACTTTCGTAATGAAATAAGTTTCTTTTCTGAAGATAATAAGTTCTGAATATTGCAAGAAAATCTTACGAAACTTAATCAAAATGTTAATCTTGAAGGCCACAGAAAGCAAAGTTTGCAACAGAAACTTCAAAGTGTTGTTTATTACCGAAGAATTACATTGCGCGGGAAATTTGTTAAATATCAAATTGTGCCTTTATTCTACATGTAGTAAATGGCTTGGTGGTTTCGCGGCAGTAATATTCTGTCCAGGGAGCAGAAAAGAAGAAGAATGGCGTTGATGGCAGCAAAAAAGCAAACTCGTCGAAGTTGATCTATCCGGAGTTATTTTATCATGGAACGACGTACTGTAGATTTTCAATGGTATTTATTTCGACGTGTCTGGACATGTACTTTTGGTCGCCGTCTATATAGGCTGTACCAAACCATGCGCCATCGCGTTGTGCCAGTTTATCAAGGGACTGCTCATTAGTGAGGGAAAAAATTAGACTTCGTGTACCAGTACCAGTTGCACGTTCCGCTGATATTATTGCTATGCAAATGCGCGGTGCAGCGGGAGCTTGTTGTGTTGCGCGTGCGTGGCGTGGAAGGGCGTCCTGCGGTGACATGCGGTATGGCTGGTGGCTGTTATGGGCCGTGTAGAAATTCCTCTAAGCAGCCACGTACGTTTTGTGTGTTTTTATGCAATTAGATAGTGCTATATATAGAACGGGCATCGGCGCGCTGGAGCGCGCGGCGAAGAGTGTTTAAGAAACGTTTGCGCGCCGATTCGCGCGCAAAAAAAGACGAAGCCCCCAACGGTGGCGGGCCGGCTAGGCGCGCGGGGCTATTAAACGGAAACGGGCCCCGCTCGCGCTGCCCATCTGGGCGCTGTGCCGCCGCGCGCAGAAAAATCGTAATTAGAGTGCGAGTGCCGTGCATGTAGACTACATACTTAACATTAAAACGACTTATTATAGAGGCTGGCCGGCAGGCATCCAGTCCGCCGGCGACGCGCACATATTCGGTGCCGTGCGCGAACAATAAAAACGGCCTACTGGATGCGCCTGGCCCCGCTGCACACGACAAATAAAACGGCGAGCGCAGCGCGCCGCAAGAAGCCCAGAGATGCGCGGCGCGCGGCCGATTATGGCTATTAGTGGCCGGGCCGCGGCTGGGACTCTCGAGGGACGCGGGATGAGCCTAACTACCGCCTATGGATGTACAATTTCCTCCGTCTTCGTCGCGCGGCGAGCGCGCCGCGCCGCGATATCATGGAAATATGCCGGCGACTTGTAGACCGATTTGCAATTTGCAGCTATAAATAGAAAGCCATCATCATCATTAAGTGCGGACGCGAAAAGTGAAGAATTGAAGACGCGCACGATGCGCGGTGCGCCGCACAGGATACCGATACTTAGCACTTAACGTTTGATATTTCCATCCTCGATCGGCACG
Source organism: Earota dentata (assembly GCA_027574905.2). NCBI lineage: Eukaryota > Metazoa > Arthropoda > Insecta > Coleoptera > Staphylinidae > Earota > Earota dentata. The sequence goes on along the minus strand of JAODGB020028080.1, from coordinate 12,737 downwards.
CATGGATGATGTGTGCTTAAAATGCGTGCGCATCACAACAAATCAACAACGCGCGCTGTATTCACGACTTTGCGCATGCACATCGTATGTCGCACGGTGTCTTATTTCCTCGTGTCCATATTTCCATCCGCTTTATTCGATTAACGTACATTTTCCCCTTTCGATGCGCAATTCGACTGTGCGCACATCTTTTGCTTACATTTTATGATTTTAACAAAGTCGTGATTTGGATGTATATTCTCATTTGCTGGATTTAAAGAAAAATGCAACATTTTATACATTGTCACGCGTTAGCTGATACTGATAGGTTTTTTCCTTTCTTTTTCCAGTACATACGCTTGGAACCTGATCCAAGTCCAGTTTCCAAGCCGAAGAAAGTCCACGTGCCGACTTCGGTGGAGCTGGACATGCCGTCCAAGGACTTGCTGCTGCGTCTCCTCGAACTGGACATCAACAAGCGCCTGCGAAACCTGCGCAGCCTACAGCAGATACGCTTCTTTCACAAGTTCAACTTTGACGACGTGAAGCACAAGCGCATTGTGGGCTTGGAATTATGGAAGCGCTTCTATCCGAACTTCGTCACCGACTTTATGAATACAAATACCTCAGATGATATTTCCAATTTACCGCAACGCACTGACACATAGCTTACAGGTTACAGTTTACAACACTCTCTATTGCGACAATATGCAAATTCTTACACCGTGCCTTCGAATATGATGTAACTCGTGCTTGTTTCTTGTATTTCATAGTCTTAGTTCCTAAATAGTTTTAGCGTAATTCAAGCAGTGAAATGAAGGGTGATAAATCTCGTTGTGGCATTTTAGCATGTAAAGTTTCTCCAAATAAACTTTGATTCTTTCATTCATGTTAATCTCATTGGTAGATTCGGTGGGCAGTTGGGAAATTGAAGTTGGCGCGCAATTCAAATTCGATTGAAGCGCCTTGCCGGCAATGTGGGTTGACGAAGGGAAATATCGATTTTCACAATTTCCGAGCTCCGGTTTACCTCGCGGCCGGGCTCTAGAGTCCGCGCATCCTCCGTGCGGGTCCTTCGTGTGTGTATAGCCGAATAGCTCTATCAACGTACGCACTGTCGGCACGGACGCGTGCATCTGATTTTCCATTCGCGCTCGCCGCGTTTTCTCCTTCTTGATTTCGTCGTTTCGATTTCGGTTGCACGGCGCTGTACGAGGAACAACGTGTGGCCGGCCGCCACGATGCCCGGCTCCCGGAAGATGATCCTGGGGCACGTGATGTCGGGCATCTGCTCGAAGATGAACCGCACCAAGCAGCTGCCCGCCGACGTCATGGAAACACCGCTCAACCGATGCCTGAATACCTTCGACATTACGCTACTGGGAGTTGGGCACATGGTTGGCGCTGGCATCTACGTGCTTACCGGCACGGTGGCGAAGGAGATCGCCGGACCTGGTATCATTATCTCGTTCCTGCTCGCTGGGCTGGCATCCCTGCTGTCCGCGCTGTGCTACGCGGAGTTCGGGACCCGGCTGCCGAAGGCGGGCTCGGCCTACGTCTACACTTACATCAGCGTCGGCGAGTTCTGGGCGTTCGTGATCGGCTGGAACATCCTACTGGAGCATATGATCGGTGGGTAAACAGTGGCGGGCCGCTTGCGGCCTTGGCATGGCGCCGCGGCCGTTCTAAAAATATTTCGCGATGACGTCGTGCGTGCTTCCATTTTCAGGGGCGGCATCAGTCGCGCGAGCCTGGAGCGGTTACGTCGACTTCCTGTTCGGGGGGGCCATCTCCAACACCACGCTCGCATTGACTGGCGAAATGCACGAGCAACTCTTGGGACGGTATCCCGATGTGCTTGCATTTGTGGTGTGCCTCGTCTACGCCTGCCTCTTGGGCATCGGTGTGAAAGGATCAGCTATTGTGAACAGCTTCCTTACGATGATCAACTTGACTGTGATGGGCCTGATTATAGTGGTCGGCTTGTCGAACGCGCACGAGGAATACTGGACCAACCAGCCGGGCGGCTTCCTGCCCTATGGTTTCAGCGGTGTTCTGGCTGGCGCAGCAACCTGCTTCTATGCTTTTGTGGGGTTCGACAGCATCGCAACTTCTGGGGAGGAAGCTAAGAACCCCAGCTTTTCCATACCGATGGCGACCGTACTCTCCATGGGCATCGTCACGCTGGGCTACATCCTGATCTGCGCCGCGCTGACGCTGCTCGTGCCCTACAACCAGATCAACCCGAATGCCGCGCTGCCGGAAGCGTTCGCCTGCATTGGGATGCCCTGGGTGAAGTACGTTGTGAGCATTGGCGCGCTGTGCGGCATGACGACCACCCTCTTCGGGTCGCTGTTCTCCCTGCCGCGCTGCATGTACGCGATGGCCAGCGACGGCCTGCTCTTCAGCTTCCTGGGCGACGTCAACAGCAAAACGCAGGTGCCGCTGACCAATCTCGTTATATCCGGGTTCTTCTCCGCGTTGATCGCGCTGCTCTTCGACCTCGAGAAGCTGGTGGAGTTCATGTCGATTGGCACGCTGCTCGCGTACACGATTGTCAGCGCCAGCGTCATCATCCTGCGCTACAGGCCGACGCTGTCGCCAAGCCGGAGCATCCTGACCCTCGGCAGCGAGATGTCGATCAGCACCAGCGAGCCGACGACACCCTCCGAGGTGGTGAACATGGCTGGCACCTTGCGCTTGAAGTACGGCTGGCTGAGTCCAATCCTCGGCGGCTGCGAGCCGGGCAGCGCGGTGACCATCTCGGTGATGCTCTTCACCGTCTTCTCGGCCGCGCTGTGCGTGCTGCTGCAGGTAAGCTCCAAGAATCTGAAAAGCGGCATTTGGTGGACGCTCTTCCTCGCCGGCTTCTTCATTCTCGTATTGGGCGGCTGCATGCTGGTGATCGTCGCGCACCACCAGAATCAGGAGGGCTTGCGCTTCAAGGTGCCGATGGTGCCGTTCATTCCAGCGCTGAGCATCCTCTGCAACATCGAGTTCATGATCCACCTGAACGTGCTCACCTGGCTGCGCTTCTTCGTCTGGATGATCCTCGGCATGCTGGTCTACTTCCTCTACGGCATACACAACAGCAAGGAGGGCGAGACGATGTCCACGTACTCGATGCTGATGAGCTCCTCGGAGGCCGTCAAGGAGAAGTGGGGCAGCACCAAGCGCACCAACATCAAGGGCATGCTGACCAGGCGGAAAAACTCCACGCCCAGCGAGCGCAACGCGATCATGGACGACGACAACGATGACGACCTGCCTTGAATTCGGCTCGCAAAGCAAACACTTGCAACTACAAGACCAGCGACCAAAGAATTCGGCATTGCATTTATGAACTGACTATGAGGGGGAATATTGGGGGAGGGGGAACCAAATTTTTGAGACAATAGGCCGTAGAAACAAGGGACTACAGCATGCGTTACTTTCCCATCCAGCCGTTTGTAACACACGCTGTAATCAGCACGCTCGGGTGAGCTGAAGGTTATCTAGGACTGAATTTTCCACACGCAAATCGATGAAGAATTGCAAACATATACAATAAATTTAATGTGCTTCTAGACTTGTCAAAACTACGAAATGTACGCACATTTACAAGTAAACCATATAATTTGCACGAACGATGGGAAACACAGGGAAGGGTTGAGAGAAACGATCAAAAGGACACGTAACTGTGCACAAGTTCACTGTGGTATTTGAAAGGATTTGAGGCTGTAGTGAGCAATCACAATGAGTGACAAGATCACAATCAGTCTTAACTTGCCAACAACAAAAGACAGCCACATTTACAGAAAAGAAAGATATAGTAGCAACAATGCAACACTTGGAAAACTGCACTTCGTTTAAGTACAATCGGTAATTAAGAAAATTAGAGAAATGAAAGAATCACCTGCATTTTATAATTGTACCTGTCGACTTGGTTTTATTGCTGGAATGCAAATGAAAACATAAAATTAAGAGATCCATATGTTTACTTTAATTTTTAATTCTGGCAAGTTTCATGCAAACTTATAAGTTCCAAGGTTAACAGTGTCGTAACTCAAAGAAAATATCAGCGAAATTAAAAGTTTAACATTAAACTTGAGTAGAATGGAAAATTAAATTCACGTGCGCGTGTTGTGTCTAATGATATTTTATGTAGTGTTTGCATTTCGGCAATAAGAACTCAAACGACCGACCGAATAACTATTGATACTGAGGGCAGTATTAAAATATGTGGCTAACAAACGGACGAAAAACCTATATCGTATAAATTTGAGATATTTTACTATACGGTACCAGGAAACCTGAAAACTGAAAACAATACGAGACTATACATTGTATATAATCAGATCAATCGTATATATGTTTGGAAATATAGTTTATTTTGACAGATCTAAATGTAATAGCAGCCCAAGGGAAGAACCAAGATGAAAAGACACATAAGTCTAGTTTTGTACGTACATGGCGCAGTCCACTGCACGCATTCACACTAGATTCACTAGATTGATTGCAGGCATTTTGGGATTGCAAACAAAACGCATGAATGACTTATTATGCACACATCATCGTTGATAGGGTTGGTAGCGTTGGTGCAGCATGTGCAGAGCCTAACTATAAACTGGTAATCCACAACCAAACATACTCGGACCTAACAATCTTACATTATCAGTGGCGTTTGCCACACTATCGATCTGCTCATGCAATGAAAGTAAACACGCCATTGAGCATCTGCATTGATTTAGTTGTGCAAACACTGCTGAGGAGTATGAAGTAAATGTTAACTATAATCCTAGGTTATAGAGACAACAAATGTTATGATGTTTATGTTACAATATTAAATTCTATGTGGATAAGTCAATGGAAACAGCTAAAATGATACAGATTACGAAGTGTTTTATTCATTAAGAGTCTATGTATGTTTAATGTACATAAATTATACGAAATCAAAAGGCAAACGTGTCAAATCCGTATTCGTTTATTGATTTCCTCCCCAAATTGGTGCATTTATTACAATCCCATCCTATTATCAGTAAGTAGTTGCTCACAAAAATAAATCTCCTCAAAGTTTACATATATTATGTATAAATATTGACCTAATTTCGATAGTATTCCTTGAGACGATGATGCAAAGCTCGTTTACACTAAATTAAATACAATAGATGATTATTAAATAACCAATACCAATAATACATACTATGCCCCAGCTGGCATAGTAAATAAGTTTTTCTTTTTGTACTCTGAATACACTGTTGAACACTTCCGTTGCATCAATGCTCGTGTTTTGTCATGTTGTAAAAAATTGTGCTACATTCAAACAAACGAAATTACTTACTAGATAACAATTCAATTCAACTAGTATTTTAGTACAACTATAATACAAAAATGGTTCCACGGCAGAACTGGCTGCCGACGTTATGCATCATCGCCGAAAATATTTACTGCCATAGATAGATAAACCGCTTGATGTCAAGGCATTGACAGCAAACAGATTAGTAGAAAATAATTCAACGACAACGACGATTTTCAAAATCTTTTACATATTCATTTTGATAAGCCATTTACAATTTCGGTTCTTTGCTATGCCAACACGCGAAATTATGATCCTAGAATCTTGCAAAACGTACATGGAATGATTTCATTTAGAATTGTGTGTTGATCTTGCAGATTTGCTAATGTTCCCTACGTTGTATATCACACGTGTATGACGCATACCCGCTAGTTAGCCGACATTATGCCCGAGCCGACGTTTATTGTTTGTTGCGTTTGTTGGTGAGCTTCCACGCGGCGTCCGGCAGCAGCTGCACGTAGTTGATGTGCTTGCGCGCCCAGGAGAGCCACATCGCGCCGATGACGGCGCACACGACCGTCTCCACGTAGTAGCCGTCCAGGTACGTGGAGCAGTAGCCTTCGTTTGACGTGCATAGCTAAACAAAAGCACTTACCACATTTTCATTCGAACATGGGATAACATTGACAGATCGTACCTCTTCCTCGAAGTGATCGCGGCAAATATTGTCGGTGGTGTTGGCATTGCCGCCGAGGCACTCCTTGAAGGTGAGGTTGTCGACGAACCAGAGGGCGAGCGTGGCGGGCCAGTTGCCGCCGAGATTCGTCACCGTGTTCAGCAGCGTCATGTAGGTGCCGCCCACCAACGGGTCGCTGACGCGCGCAAAGAATGCCATGCACGTGACGAACATGCAGTACACGCATACCTATCAACACAACGCACAAGTTATGAGTGAAGAACATATGCGATAGTTCGATTTGGCGCGCGGATACTCACTTGATGCAGTGAGTAGCAGGTGAGCACTAAGGCGTAGTAATAGACGGGAATGCCCACGTGCGCGTCGGCGACCAAGATCGGCGTGATCCAGACGAGAAAGGCCGCCACAAAGCCGAACATCAACCGGTATGGAATCACCTTCAGATAGATGTTCAGCGGCTTCGAACCTGAATGCAACAAGCAACAACATGCAATTCAACGAACGAATAGTAAAGCCGTACGAGCACAGTTGAATGGACATAGAATATGTATACAATCGCAAAATGGATACAAGATATAAAACGGATCGGACAAATGCAATGATTTTGCACCTAACACCGCACACAGAACGATGGGGGAAGTGATCAAAATTTATAACGATCCGCAATCCATGCCAGTCTGCTCTGCTTGCGCTTGATGTGCGCTGGCGGTTTGTACAGCCGCTTGCGCCTCTCGAACATCGGCGCCGTCGTCGTCGCCGTCGCGCGCCAATTGTAGTCCGCCCAGCCGCAGCTGCAGTGCGTGTCGCGCGAGTCGTTGCTCAGGTCGACGAAGGGCATGTTCGAGCACACCTTGTAGACGATGCGCGGCGGGAACTGCGGCCCGGCGAGCCGGAAGATGATCATATAGCCCATGCGGACGTCGAACGCGGCGGCGTCCGCCAGGTGTAGGTGCTTCAGCAAGCGCAGCGGATTCTCTCGGCGCAGCGCCTGCAACTTGCTCCTGCTGCGCTCGTACAATCGCCGGTTGGCGAAGCGGCGCATGTTGCGCTTGATCACATTCGCCGCCAGGTGCTGCCTGCCTATCGCCGTGCGCCGCACCGTCTTACGAGTTGCATGCACGCCGCCGTAGCCGTTCTCTGGCGGGCAACCTCGGCCCTTGGCGTCGAAAACTGGCGCTCTCGCTTTCTGCGTTCGGATGCAGTTGACGTGCGTGAAGCGCGCGTTGGACGGCCACGGCTTGCGCAGGTTCTTCTCCCAGAGCGCGTACTCCTCCATGAGTGTGCGCTCCGGCGTGCGCCGCCGCACCCTTGTCGTGCTCCAGCCGAAGCGGCGCGGCGACGCACTCGGCGAGTAGACGGGCGACATGGTTTCCGGTGACCTGCAGCGCATCGCTGGTGTTTCATCGTAGTCGGAATCCTCGACGTTGCCGAGAAAGTAGCCGTGGTTCGACTTGAGGATCTCGAACGGCTCGTCGAGCATTTCGGAATTGATGTCCATTAGCGAATCGAACGCCGCCATGTCACTTGGCGTGAATAGTATACGTTCAAATAGATGAGTAATAAATTGCGTATAATTTTTCCTTTACATTTAGGCCATGATAATCAGAATGATGTATGTCATGCATCGTCAAGGATGCAACAAAACAAAAATAACAAAATAATAATAACGAACGGTGGTCATAGTTCCCAGTCCAGTTTTGCAACAATTGTCATCTAAACTATTGTACAGCATGAAATCGCATAATTATGCTTACCAAAGCAGTGTACTAATTAAGCGAATATGTAAATTTCACTTACCAGGTGTATATTTGGCAATAACTAGAGGTAGAGCAATCTGCAGAGGTATAAGCGGCACAGCCATCAAGCCCAAGCGCTCCTTTGGAATGCCAGCTTCCACTAATTTCAAAGACATGACACTATCAGTTGCCGAGAAGCCAATCTAAAAGTACGAATGGAAAATAAGCGAAATTGCCGCAAAGCGCAGTAAGTGCAAGACGTACCTTGGCAGTGAGCAGAATGACGACGAGCGTTTGCACCGGCCGCAGCCTCAAGATCTGCCAGAGAAAACTGTAGGCCGTTTGAATATCGCGATCCGGCTCCTCGGACGCCGACGTGCTGGACGCCTCCTCCTTCTTAAACACGGCGACGATGGTGGTTGTGACGAGGAACACCCAGCCCCAGAAGAACAGGAAGCCGGCCAGTGTGACCAAACCTGCGCGCAAATGCAAGTGTGTGTAAATCAAAGTCAAAGTCAAAGTGTTTGCTGGCAGTTGGAAGGTGGTTCATACCGTCCTTCTCGGGCACGCTGCGCAGGTAGCTGTTGCAGAAGTCGCTGCTCTCCAGCGCCATGAAGAGCACGTAGCTGAGAAAGAAGCCGGCCGTCTGGCCGACGCTGTTGCAGGTGGAGGCGTGGCCGACGTTCTCCTTGCGCAGCATCGTCAGCGCCCAGCCGTCGACGGCGATGTCCTGCGTGGCGGCGAGGAAGTTCAGCGCGAAGAAGAGCATCGTGAGGATGCCGATGTTCGGCTCCTCGCCGTCGGCGCCCAGCCAGCTGTTCACGTGCACGCTGAGCAGCAGCATGAACGCGCCGAGCATGTACTGCGACGGCACCATCCACGTTTTCCGCCGGCCGACGCGCGTCGAGTACATCGAATCGACGATGGGCGCCCAGACCAGCTTTAGCGAGAACGGCCAGTTGACGAAGCTGAATTCCGCCTGAAAAACAGCCACAATCAATCAGCACACAGCTCAAACATGTGCAAACATGTACGACATACCTGCTGCTTGTAGCTGACACCTCTGTTCTGCAGTATCATGGGGATTGCAGCTGAGAGGCCCAGCGGAATGCCCTGCAACGTGTACAAGAAGAACAGCAGGGCAATGTTGGTGCGATCACCCTTGAGGCTGCCCTTCTTGGCGCCGGTGGTGGCGCTGTCGCCGTTTTCCATGATCAGCGCTGTTTGGTCCATGCGCTTCTTCTTGCGTTCCATCACTGAACAGCGGGCGGCGGTGCGGCGAGGCGGCAGAATTGGGCAGGTTCTCTAATGAATAGAGCGGATGTTACCAGCTGAGCGAGCACAAGGTACACGTCAGTGCTACAAGCTGCGTCGGCGTGCGAAGCGAATGCCGCGTGTTGGTAAACAACATTTCGCCTAACGGGTGTGTGGTGTGTGGACGTGTCGCGTACTTACCGCGTGCGGGTTTTTTACGGAGTGGCCTGAAGTCACCTAATTAGCATGGCTGGTTGTGGTTCACTGAATGCAATTTGGGAGCATGCACCGTAAGGAGCATGCCTTGTCGATTGACAATTGTTATTAATGCCTGTCACTCATATCACAACTTACGGTTTCCACGATTATGCTACTCGCCGTTGCTCGTGCAACGCTTGCTTGAGATTTTATCATCAGTTGCTATCGTTGCCATCAGTTTCATGACGTCATAAGATATCATATTGATAAGTAAATATACAACACATGGGTACAGTATAAATATTTTCCCCCAGTATGTATGGATTTAAATTGGAAAGTTTATTGAAAGATACAGCATTGTTGTGTGTAAGATTAATTAACAGTACATGTTTAATTTTAAACTACATATTTTTAATGCAAATGGTATGAGTTTCATGCATTTATTAAACTGCAATGACTGCAATCAGAATATGTTGTCAAAGTGCCGATCTATGCATATGATCTGTTGGATTGGTTGGATTCGTGCTGCCCTCTAACATTTGAAATAAGAAACATATGTTCAAAAGTTTTCAAGTACCGATTTTATTTTATTCGAAAATATTTTTTTATTCCTTCATTTATCTTTTCGAGTTTAATATCAAACAAAAGCTTGTTTCAAGACGCAGCAACAAGAACCACCTGTACATGGATCGTGCCAAGGCGTTCTGCAGGGAAACGGCCTCCCAGGAGCAAGAAGGAGTACTGTTTGATCCACTGACTATGTACGTTGAACTAGTTGGTCGCAGGGAAATACACAATTTGTTCTAATAAAACTCTACCAGCATACAATATATTTACATCTTATCTTGTTTTAGATTGTATTCAACTGTGCCAAGTTGACCCCCGACGTCAGTTGGGTGATGAAGAAGTTACCCTCGACTCTGTAGAGATCACGACTGCACCTTGAATTCGCACTGATAACCAAGACCGACTGCCTTACGCCCGCATTGTGACAACGTTTAAGAGCATAATTAACAAAGAAACTTGTACTGAAGCACGCCCCAGGCGGCTCCAGCGGGTGTGGGGAAAGTGCTAAGTCTTTCAAGGACTAGGAGGCGGCGATGAGTAAAACTCGAGCAAACGTTGGACCAGGCGTTTATTGTTAAACTAGCTACAGCTTAACAAACAATGGAACACAAAGTTGAGACCAGTGCAGGATAATAGCGCGGCGACAATTCTTACCTTAACACGCAAGGCAGGTCGGCCGTGCGACACATGTCGACGACAGGCAAAAACCACGGGCTCTTGTGATACTGCTGCAACTAGAATGACCAAGATCGGCTGCTGCAGGAAAATCCCTGCCGCAAGCCGTCTTGCGCCACTCATGCGCAATCGCCTCACAAGGCACTTGAGCGCTGCGCGCGTCTTTCGTGTGTTTGGTTGCCTACCAAGCCAGTGTGTTTCTGCACAAACTTTAAAATGGACTACGCGTTCGGAAAATGTGAACATTTTCCATGGCGTGTTTAGATATTTAAAAAATAATAATAATAAGTCAACTCCATCACATATTCAAATTTTATTCACTATTTTTCAGAAAACAAAAAAGACTCAAATTATTTAACATAATAGCGATTAATTAATTAATTTCAAGGGCCGCCTAAAAACTTCTCTAGTTGTAATTTGCATATTCGAAATTATCAACTCTCCGATGTTCTGTACAATATACAGACGTTGGGTTGTTGTGTGTGCGCTTCTCAGAATGATGATGAACGCACAATGACAGCCGTATCCTGTTTGCGGTTTCCCGGCTTACCACAGATCGCTGTCTCCTGTTAAAAATAAAAATAAAACATTTGGTATGCATAGTAACTAGTAACGTTTACGCCCTCACCTGGCACGACAATCGGCTGCGTTCGCGGATGCGAGCATGCTTATGTGCATGATGTTGCACAATGGCGTCTGTGTCAATTAGTTGAATTCTCGACTTACGAGAGGGCGCTGCCTCTTGCAAATGGCGCCCCTTTTCCGGCTTCACCTGCCCAGTTGGCATTATGCCTGATGGTTGGGCATTTTCCTTGCCCTGGGCTGGGAGGTTTTTCTAGAAGGAAAACATAACATGTCTTATACCTCCAATTCAAAATTGAATCTATTAACGCTTACGCCGTCGGCCGGCACATCGGAAATCGGCGGCTGCATTTTGGAGACAGCGAGGATATTTTCTTTAATAAAATTCCTCTGCGCAGGTTTACCTGCATTGCATCAATGTAATATGTATTCGACTGTAAAATTGGATATTTGCACTTACGCATATTGGGTTCCATTTCAAATTCGGATCTGATTTTCTTTTGTAATCTCTGACGAGCTGTGAACAATATGTCGGGCGAATTGCTCTCGTTCGACTGCGCACACAACGATGATAACAGTTTATTCGTCGTCTAGCAACGAAATGATTGTTTTTTGTTTCGAGTCCACATGCCAATGCCACCCTTGATTACGTTGAATATATTAGCCTGTTGACTACCGGCAAAGTTTGGCGGATTGTCTAACAGCCCGCAGCTTTGCAGATCATGTTTTTAATTTATTTGCAGGAAAAGACGTCGCACACACAATCTCTGATCTTGTTTTAAGTTAATATCTTTATTTATAGTTGTAACATAACATATAGGTTGTAGGACCGACCATATACATGGTAAAAAAATATATATAATTATAAGATGTATCTAGGATGTGGATGGAGCAGCAGAAGCAGACGCATCAATTATTTGCTGCAATTCCGTTCGGTCTAGCAAAGCATCTAGTTGCGCGTCGGAGAGAGCTATACCGTTCGGATACACTATCTTTGTTTCTTCCTTTGCTTTGTTAAGAAAATCGAGCAACTCCTGTATAGTGTTGCCCTTTAGCTGTTCGCGCGGTCCATTCACCATGATCGCCTTCTCCAGGCGCAATTTTAACTCGGCAGTCCTTAGTATATATTCATCTATCGAGTTACGGCTGATTAGCGTGTATACAATTACCGGTTTGGTCTGACCGATGCGGTGGCAGCGAGCCTGCGCCTGCAAATCCGCCTGCGGATTCCAATCGCTGTCGTAGAAAATCACCGTGTCCGCCGCAGTCAAATTAATACCCTGTCCACCCGCACGAGTCGACAGGAGAAAAACGCCTAGCGCCTCCTCGTTGTTGAAGCGATCGATGTCCATGGCGCGCGACTCTAGCGCATCCTTCCCGGTAAGGCTGACGTATGGTATTCCGCGCATTTGCAGATAGTCCCCAATCAAGTCCAGCATGATGACCAGCGTGCTGAAAATGATCACTTTGTGGCCGCGCGCGAGCAGCTTCTGCAGCAGCACATCCAGCACGCGCAGTTTTCCGCTCATCGTTACTAGGCGCTCGTCCACCTGCAGGTATGGCGTACCGGGAATGAGCGGCGCATTAACCAAATACGGATGGTTCACGATGCGACGATACAACATAATGGGATTCTGAAGACCAACGCAATGCATCATCGCTGGCGGCTCCGGTGTTTTCTCCTCGCTCGTCCTTGGCTGCCTCCTGCGCCTTGGCGGAAGCTCTTGCTGCGCCACAGTTTCGCCTTTTAAACGGGCTAAATCCTTCTGCAAAG
>JAODGB020027863.1:0-16422 GCA_027574905.2 Earota dentata | reverse complement strand
GCTGGCGAGGCTGGTCCGTGCACCGCTGTCGAGGATGGCCGTGCCGGAGAGGCCGCAAATCCGTATGGCGATGGCCGGCCGGGAGCAACTCGCTGCGTCTATGGAGCAGAACGTGAAGTTTTGGTTCACGGCTGCGATGGTCGAGCTGGCGGAGCAACTAGGACAGTTCCGCCGCATGTAACCTGCGCGACCGCACCCAAAGCACTGAAGGGTGGGGGCAGCATTAGGTGTTCCCACCGGGAGGGGCGCACTCGCTTGCGGGTGACGAGTGGACTGCGGGGCGGCGGCCTTTTTACGGCACTCACCTTCATGGTGGCCGAAGTTCAGACAGTACAAGCACTTGATGCTTCTGTCTCGGTGGTACTCCTGTTTGGAAGGGTTGTGCTGCGACTCAGGAGCAGCGGCAGTTTTGGGCGCAACGAGGGAGGCAGCGGGCTTCTTATCCCGCTCGTTGGCCTTGATGACGCGACTGCGGCGAAGTAGTTCTTTGTAGGTGGGCGCGTCGGTCCGCGAAATACGGTCGCGCAGAGCGGGTCGTAGCAACCCGTAGATGAAGTCCAACAGCATCTCGATGGAAACCTCGTACGTCAGCTGGGCGAACCGTGCTCGTTGGGTGAGTACGTATTGGTCAATAGACATATATATATATATATATATGTATTTTGCATGTGACTATCGTCACATACAGGGCCATCGACCTGTAGCGGTCCTTCAGCCGAGGACTTACACCTGCCTCTGTGACGCTTCATTCTATGATATGTACGATTGAAAACATACACATCTATTGAATAAAGTCGATACATTTTTCTCCCGGCTCTGGGTAATCATCGATTTTAGTGGATTTTAGTTTGTCTCGAATTGACCTTGGATTCGGAAATTTGTCCCCTATATCCGATATCCACTATACCGGGGTCTCCTATATCGCGGTATGAGGTATGAGCACGGGTATGAGCATGGTATGAGTGTACATATGTATGTTTTATGGCTGGCTATTGTATGGCTAACTTCACACTGGTAGTTTTAAGACGACACTGGGCAGCAGTGGCGCCACTGGTGTACACATCACACAGCAATCAATCCAAACCAATCCAAACATTGATTAATTTTTGTGAATAACAAACTGACCGGGCAGTCTCCAGGATAACAAAAACAATAAATTTACCGTTGTCACACTGAGTGCTTACTGATTGACGCCAAAATCAGGCCGCAAACACAAAATGCTGTACCTAGAAGATTATCTGGAAAGTAAGCACATTGCTAGCCACACAAAAATATCCAGTACTACTTTAATTAATACCTGTATCCTTGATCCTAGTGATCGAGCACCTGCCTCAGGAGCTGCGGGACCGTTTTACCGAAATGCGCGAGCTTGATCTATCCGTTCAAAGTAAATATTTTCATGGTTTGCAGAAGCACACACTTCTAGGTTATATTTACATCCACTGATGCTCTGACTGCAAACATTTTAGATAACGTTGATACACTGGAGAAGCGCGTGAAGATGCTCTTCAATGACTGCAAGCGTTTACCGGATGTGACCCCTAATCTCGAGGCTGAGTTTCAGAACATTCGCACGGAGTACAGTAAGACTCTTGAGGATGCTGATGAAAAGGTACATTTGGCGAACACAATGTATGAATTGGTTGATAAATACCTGCGGAGGCTAGACACTGAATTGCACAAGTTCAAGTGTGAGCTTGAGGCTGATAATAAGGGCATAACAGAAGTGCTGGAGAAGAGAAGTTTGGAATTAGATACACCACTCTCAAGTGCAGCACTGTCATCACAAAAAGAAAACAGATATGAGCGATATAATAGACCCAGGTCTGAGAAGCGTCGCGACAGCAGTGCAAACATGAATAGTTTTCCGGAGAAGCGTCAAGCGGTGAATGTTGCGCCTTCTGACCCTAGGGGCCACAACTCTATGTCGAATTCTTCAAACGTTGTGATGCCGTCGAGTAATTCCCCTTCGCCGCAGTTTCACCTCGGGCAGATCGGCGCTGGGCAAGCGATTGCTACCGCTGCGTCGCAGGCGATCACCGCCACGCAGCAGATGCAGCAGGGGCGTCGCACAGCGAGCTTGAAGGCATCCTACGAGGCGGCAATCACTGGAATGAACATGCACGATCTGGCCATTGGGAAGGACTTGGCGGGTGCCGCGCAGACTGCTTTTCAGCAATCCATCGTGCAGGACACTAACAAGAAGCAGAAACAGAAAAAGGTATCGACGAGCATTCAGCAGGTGATTACGGCGCCGGCGGGTAGTTCAACGCCCAGTTCACCCGCAGTCGATGTGCAGACGCAGGAAGTCACCGACGGCGAATGGACTTACGATCCGAACGAACCGCGCTATTGTCTTTGCAATCAGGTATCTTACGGAGACATGGTCGCGTGCGACAACGAGGAGTGCCCCTCGGAGTGGTTCCATTATCCTTGTGTAGGGATCACGGCGCCGCCGAAAGGGAAATGGTATTGTCCGCAGTGCATTTCGGTGAAGCGGCGATCTCGCAAGAATTAGAATTGAATTTGTCTCAAGTTTCAAAGTTCGATACTCGTAACGAATAATGACGAAGAAAGTGTGTAATAGTGAGATATTACTATTACGGTCTACGGTTTAGTATTATTAAATAATTAAGCATGCAGGGTCAGTTTTTTTAGAGATATCCTAGGTGTCCTAGACAACAATAGCTCAATTGTTATGAAGCTATTGACATCGCGTTTGAAAAATTAACCATGCAAAAGAACGGATACTTACGAAAAAACTAACCTTGTTAAGTAATCATCAGGAGCGCAAAATGACAGTAGCACATACTATTAAACAAATAAGAATCAGTCAAGTTGATCACATTCAAAATGTAGCACTTTAGAACCCCAGAATATTAAATCAATTTATTCCGGACCAAATAATACAAGTTCCTGCACACTGTTTCCTCTCAACTTTTCTTCTATAAACTGTTCCTTGCGTAAAGGTAATTTGGCTACCTCGTTAAACGTCCCCTTGTTGAAAATCGCTGCTCCTGTCACTTCATCACTTGTTTTAGCCTCAGAACAAACTTCGTATTTTATCCCACATATATGCAAATCTTCCAATAAATCTCCCACATTACTATAACAATGCAATTCCTGCAACTTCCCCAGCGGAAATCGTAATACCCGACTGCTATAAGCACACGACATCATCCTTAAACTGACTTTTCGGATTGCAGGCAGATGTGTCATTGTCAGAGCCGCCAATAAATGCGGCAAGTTCTTAATCGCTCTGCACACGGCAACGAAATTATTCTGCCGATATAGTAAACTTACTTTAAGAGCATGGTACACTTCCGGGGTGTTTCTCCACCTGACTGCTAACGCTAAAGCGCGGTAAAGCACTTCATCATTCCCCAAGTTGAAGAGAATGTAAATCGCTTCGATTTGCGGCCGCGATTCTTCAAACAGCTGGGAGTACTTGATGCCTTGCTGGCATCGACTTGCTAATTCCTCGCATTCGTCGTACATGGCTAGCAGGCGCTTCAGACACTCTTGGAAGTGCTTGTTGTTGAGGTGTGGATCATAATTTTGGAGTTTTTCATTGCACATTCTAAATATGAACATACATGTATAAATCATACCTAAAACCGTGTCAATGGTGTATAAGTATGTGTACCTGTAAGATGCATAAGCATAAAATCTGACAACAGGTTGCAGCAGTGAAATTGCTTGTGGCTTGGGAAGGTCTTGAATAATCATGTCCTGTCGGACTGCTCTCAGTCTATCAGCAATGAAGTCATAGCGCATGTGCCATGGAAAATCTTCATTATTAATTGCCCTAGAATATAAACAGGAATATAAATCATTCAAATATACAGAGTTAAATAAGATACCTACTCATCTAATAAATATGTTATTGTGTCCAATAATACTTTATATGGTCGCAAGACAGACTGTTTTTGCATCTGCTGACCTGCAGATGATCTGCAAAACTCTTTTATCACCCTGTTCCTGTCAGCAATTGGCTGTTCAGCTTTGTGTGATCCTTGCAGGATTTCCATAGGATGCAATAGTTTATGTCGTTCCCTCCTATCAAAACAATAAGTGAATTTTCATGAATGACTATGGGAATAAATTTGATAATTACATTCTTATTTCACTCTCTGGGCACATTTGACTGCACATTCCAGTAATCACAGATTTATTCAGCAATGTTACACATTTTAAGTCACTGGCCATGCTTGGAAAACTTATAAATCAAGGAAATTGCTTTGTTGTTTCCTGTTTCAGTTTGGTTAAGACGATGGTAAGCTATCTAGGCAATCCAACATACTTTAACGTGTATCCAGTCAAGAAACAGGGTTCCCAACGTGCACTATTTCAGTTCAAGTCAGGAGAGTACATATACTCCTGCTGACCGCCAGTTCCAGCAGCGACACTAACGCGATAGCTAGTGCACGTCGGTGCAGGTTCAGTTTGGTCAGTTCCAATCAATAGAATGAGTTTTGTACACTCGCAGTTTACTCCAGTGTATAAATGACCTTGACTGGAAAGAGCCTTATTGAACACATAAGCTGCGCATGCGTCAGTTTAAATAGTTTTAAATAAACCAAAATTAACGCACCGCATCGACCTCGAGCTAAGTACTCTGTGCAGTATTTATACTGCACAGTTAAGTATTTTACCTGCGATTATCTCTACCCTGGCCGGCATTCGGGAAACTAAGATAAACCTTCACATCAGCAATACCTAACAGTCCAAAGAGAAAACTGTATAGCCAGTGCATTTTCCCCGCCCTTACATACAGAGCGGAGACATGGTGCCTCACGAAGAAGCTTGCACAAAGACTAATTAGAACCCAAAGAGCCCGTAAAGACATATACTGGGAATAAGACTAGCGGATAAGAAAACACCTGGATAAGGGAACAAACTAAAGTAGATGACGCCATGGGCCGGCCACATAGCCCGTACAAATCGTTGGACGAAGCGCATATTAGAATGGTGTTTATAAGATGGAGAGACGACATCAAAAGAAGTGCAGGCCTTACATGGATAAGAAAAGCTCAAAATAGTGGATCCACTTCCGGAAGGAGTCAATTGTTACTTCATGACTTCTTCCGAGTCCATTGGAATTAAAAAATAGGCGAACGTTGAATGGCACATGATTGTACTATCTTCGGCAGATGAACGTGCGCGGTTGTTTAACCCTAATGCACTTGAATAAGGTAAGAATTGCCGGCTTGTTGCAGCTGTGCTATAAATTTGCAAGAGACTGTTTGCATTCTCGAGATAGTGCCAAAGGTGATTTTTCCCGGAAGTGTGTTTCAACCGCGCACATTCATCTGCCGACGGTATTACAATCACATTTTTAAGCATATTATTTACAGTCTCGCGTAAAAAGTGTATTACAAGAGCTGGAATTAATCGGAATCTTGAGGAATGTTTGGATATTCTGGAATAAATTCGTATGAGGAATGTTGTAAAATTTACATAAGAAGCGTTTAATGTACAAAGAAAATAAATGGCAATAAATAAGCAGTATGTCCGCCCTGTATATAAGGTTCGTAGTTATTTTAGCACTGTATCTGTATAACTTTCACATTTGCATATTTTGAAAAGTAAACGTATAAAGGAATTCGTCGTAATCGTATTGTTCGGACACTTAAAATCATAACAAATTACGCCGCTGTTGCTTCAAGTCAATATTCCATTGACCCTTGACTCATCATCACCGCCCATCACTCGACCCAAACTCGTTTCCTATTTATTTCAATTTTTAAATATTTATAAATATCCATATCTACGTAAAATGCAATATCTCGAATCCCATTTCACATTTGGCTCCAAGTTCCAAGTTCCTTCACTTCATTTGCATAGTTATAGTTGCTCATTTCATTTTCATACATACTGCTAACACATTAGCAGTGCAAATATTTAGTTACATATACATCAGTTAACTTCATATGATAACTGGTCCATGGTACATCTAATAAATAATTGATCTTTGGTCTCTGTCTTGTTAAAAATTACCATTTTAAGTAAGCAAACTTCACTTCAACGTAGCTTGTCTTCACGCGTCTCATGTCCGCAAATAAAATGGTGATGTGGGTTGAGTTTCTCCAATGGCTTCATGGTATGTAGCATCATTCTTGACTTCAATTGCGTGTGTTGCATTTGTTGCATACTATTGCACAATTATCGACAGCCAATTCCATTCCGGCTTAGCAGCAGCAGCATCAGTCCAGCTTCCTAAATTCCAAGAACAAATCAAATACATTTTACATCAATATCGTCGCCAAAGATTTTCAGATTTCAATGCGCAAGATCTAGAAGCAACACCAAATTAGTTCAAAGCTACAAAAAAGTTTTGATCAAGTAAAAGCCAAAGTTAAAATATATCAAAACATGCCAGCAAATCATTCAAGTACTGGTTAAAGTCTTAAAACATAACAAGTAATTTTAGTTGAACAAATGATCAAAAGTCTACTCAAGTTAATTAATCCAATGAAAAATGTTACCAAACATTTCATGGTTTTGTCATCATCTGAAACTTTCTATGCACGGAAAAGTTTGTTAATTTGGTTGGTTTGCGGTATGAAAATGTCAGTTTCACATTTGTGTGGATGTATGCGATGCGATGTATTGGTTGTTGGTTTGGTATTTTGGTATTTTGGTGCGAAGCAAACTCGATTAGAAAACGCAAATCATGGAACAAAAACATAAGACGCACCTTCTAGGTATGGGGGACTCGTATTTCGGTACGTATTTTATGTGCACAATCACCCTACAACAAAACCACAATGTACAATCTTTGTTCATCAATATATTTCATCAAATATGGTCTGCACCGTTCGCCCGACGCCATAAAACGCCACTGCCTCCATCACCCACAACAGTTTATGGCCATTTGTGTTAATCGAAGTTATTTAGATATAAGATTATTGTTGCTCATCCATCAAGAAACTCTCAACTTCTCCACTTCACACTGCACACTGGTTAGTTATTATGTTCGCTTCGAAGAGGCTGTTAATTGTTAGTTTGAATTCGCAAGTTCCATTAAATATTATAATACAATTAATTGATAGCTAAGACTGTACATTTTGACTCAGATTAAATTAATATTCTTTGAAATCAAGATTGTAGTAGGAAACTCGCTTAAATAAATCAAAACAATTGCTACCGTTAGGATTATTCCTTCTCGTATTCGACCTTCACAAATTTCAGGCACATATTTAGCAGATTCACTGATCTCTTCACATACATTGCACAGTTCATTGACCTATCATCATCAGCATGTCAATCTTCATCATATATGACAAGTTACTAACTACTAATATGTCCTACCGTAATATATTGTGTAGCAATTAGGTTTTGTAGTCAAGTTTAGTTTAGTACGTAATTATGGTATAATATCATTATCAGCTTGTAATACCTAAAGGTCTTGGTAGTTTTCGTTAAGTTACTTTACCACTCTCCGTCATTTTGACTAAATTAATAATTGAAAAATGTTGATTTCACAGCCCCCCCGACCAACAACAAAACAATGCCTGTTTTGAACCATCATAATAAACAATCGTCACCTTCTCAGATGTTAATTACAAAGCGTTATAAAAACCGTGACAAATCTCATTAATCGTTAATCAATAAGTGTAAATTATTGTGCTGTGCTTGATGTTATCAGTGTTGCACATCCACTCCCCGCATTGTAGCTGTCCCTAAGATTATTTACAAAATGCATCGTTTTTAAATAAGTTTTACGTTAACCTAAGCTTTTGAAAGCAACAACAAAATCAATTTGTTTTTGGCTTGGCCATCTTCATAAGATTAACGAGGAGCTTTGCATCGTAGGCTTAGCATGGTTGTTATTAAAAACTAATTAACAACTCGTTCATTACAGAATGAAATAAACGCTACCGTACGCAAAGAAACGCTAAACAAGTCTTACAGGTAAGTTCGTCAGAGTAAGAGGTGCTCTCATGTCTCCAAACGCCAGCGACACACAACCCAAATCAAAGTAGAGTAGGTATTTACACACATACACACACAGAGAGAGAGTACGCAAGTATGCAAACGCTACCACCACCCATGTTCATTAACTAGCTCCAGAATTGTGTAGGCATAAAACTCATAACATGTGCCGCAGCCGCTTAAAAGACAAACTGCGAAAGAAACTATGATATGAAACCCAAGCAATGAACAGAATGTAACCATGAACCAAGAAGAAGAAAACTAAACAACGTAGAATAATGGTACTATGTGCTGCTTGATAATAAATTAATAAATAAATAAACGTATGAAATAAATATGAAGTGTTGGAAAGAATTCTGGCCCAATTCTGTCAAAGCACACATGCTGAGAACACCCCAAGAACCCGTCAGCCTATGTCTGCATCACCGTTGAGCATATGTCGGCTGTAGATCGCCTGTCTGTAACTGTACCTATTTGTCTGCGGTGAGCGCGTACCACGCGTTGTCGGCTGCGACTGCTCCGCGTGGCCGGCATGCCCGGCAACCTGCGGCGCGGTGGAGACCGGCGGCAGCGCGCTCTGAGGCACATCCGCCGGATGGCAGCCGGTGGCTTCGTCCAACTCGCCGATGCAGCTCTCCACCAAACTCACGCCTAGCTCCGGATACACCGACATTTTTGATCGTAGAATGTATGCATAGGTTCCATACCTTTTCAACTGTATACAAAAAAAAAAAACTACATTAGTAATTTATCGCTAGGGCTTAATCAGCAAAGTTCACTCTTCGTGTTTTCAAATAAATTCTAATTAACTTGATTGTGAGATTCACAGATATGTAATTATTTTTATGTATTTCTAAAGTTTTTAGACTTACTATGCAATATAGATTGCTATGAACTGTTGTGCCACCTAATAATAATAATAATAATAATAATAATAATGAATAGTGTACCTCAAAGTTCAAGTAGACCTCGCGCTCTTTGTAATTCTGCAGGACTAGTGACTTGGCATTGCGCTCCGGCGGCGATCGGCGATGCTCCTCGAGCTCGCTCTCCAGTCTCATTACTCTCTCCTCATGATCTCTTAACTGTTCTCTCTAAAAGCATACCATACAAAGTTAATAATGTGCGAATGAAACAAAATGGTAAGTAAAACTTACAAAACTCAGCTTCGTATGACTACACGGCAGCAGCGGTCGCTGGAATTTCTTCTGCGAGCCGACGGCAGCCTCCAACGGCGGCGCGGAGAAGCTGGCGCACACAAAGTTGATGGTGTCTATCCACAACTGAAGTTCTTTCGAATCACTAAAGCATATCATCCGTCATTGAATTGATTGGAATTACAATCCTTGCAATTTCATGACTGTATCATACCTGGTTTGAAATAAATATTCAGCCTGATCAGCAGTCTGCAGCCTGAAGACGTACTGCTTCTTGGTGTAGTCGATAGCCTTGGTGGCGAGCGCGTGGTAGATGCGGATGGCGTTGTGCAGATTGTCGCCCATCTGGTTCTTGCGGAAGCCGTTCTCGTCCTTGTGCAGGTAGAGCACCATATCGCGCAGCGTGCAGTAGAACATCTTCCAGCTGCGTTTGTGAAACGGCGCTAGAAAAATGCAGCAAAGGCCTTCGAAACAGCTATTTTGGTTTGCCAACATGCTGTGCGATAGCGATAATCGCAACGAGCTTTGCTACCTAGCTATGAACAATACTCCAAATGGATTCTAATCATCAGCATTTCATCTAACTATTCAACCGCACCACCAGGTCTGGTGGTAAAACTATGCTACAAGTATGTTCAACAGTTCAACGGTACAAACTCTGAAGTGATGAATGAACAGTGTTCGATTTGTACATGTGTCAATTGTTACAAGCAAAGCAAGCAATTTTTTTTTATATTAACAATGTGATAGTGATGTCTAGAAAATGCTGTCTAATGCGTTGCAACTAAACTACAAATTGAAGTACTAATCAAAGTGCTAGGCCTTGGTACAGAAGAGTTAACTTAGTAAAATATGCGAAGTAATTTTGGAAAAACATGGTCCAGAAGAGAAATGGTAAGGTGCATCTTTGCATGATTCCATGAATACAGATCAGCATTCATGATTTGTCTCAGAAGTAAGCAAAAGATCATCTCTATGTACAGACAGATTAAGTACGAACTGCTTCAAAATGTACCATACAATAATGCAACTTGCTTAGTTTGCAATTGTTTCAGTTTCAGTTATGTTTGTTTAATGAACGTTTTCGTTGGTTTCCGAAATGTGTCGGTGTCTGTTTGTTTTCTGGGGGGTGAACAAATTTGAACTTTTATTGTAATTGCTTGCTTACCAAACACTTCTGTCGCATTCATCGAGAAAATAACAAACAAAACTCGTAAGAAATAACTGAAGACAATCGTTGAGAACATAGAAGAAAAGAAGATATTAAAATGACAGAATTTGAAATTAACTCATAACTCAAGAGAAACATAGAAAAGTGTTAGAAAAAAAGGAAGAGAAAGAACAACACAAACAAAGACGAACTACATGGTAAAATTTCTTTGACAATGAGCACGCCACGTCGGGGGTGGATGTATAGGACATGTCCAACGTGCGAAAATGCGGTTGAACGCATCGAAACCCTACTACTATCGTCAATTCTAGGAGCAGAGAACTGTGTTGAGACTCACTTCGTTTGGCGTTTGACTCGTAGCAGCACTTGCGCATCACGTAGCCCTTCTTGTATTCGATCGAGTTGGTGAGGCTGGGCACATCGAGGAACGGATTGCCGCCTAGGTGCTGCTCCATTGAAGGTTTCTGCATGTTTTGCCCGTCATGATCCACTTCATCATCACTTCAAAACATCAATGCATATATTAACAACCCCAAATGGTACAATTATGTTATCAGTTTGATACTTACACAGCCCATTCGAGTGGATTGCTCTTGATGGCGTGGTAGAGCTGCTTGAGCACCTCGCGAGGAAAGTTCTCGTTCTCGTTGAGGCCGGCGAGGTTCTCGATGAACTCGTGGCACGTCATCTTGCGATTGATGTTCTGCGTATGCAGATCGGTGTTGAGCAACATAATGGCGCACGTTAACGTGTGCACAGCATCTGCAGAACAGAAGTCGAGATATGAATTTTGTGATGCATGCTAAAGTAAAAGAGGCTACTGACCTTGTGAATTAAAGGAACCTGGATTGCAGTCTAAGAATCTCTTTGAAAAGTGCACGAGCACGCGTTCACGCTCCTGCGTCTCGCCGGTGAGCGAGAACTGCTTGAGGAACTTGCGCAGCGCGATATCCAGCGTGTCCTGGTCGAAGTTGAAGTGCTTCAGGTATTCGTCCGCTACCGCTCGGCTAAATTCATTGCTGTCAAAGTCAATCCAAACGTCAATTAATCAATCAACAACCACCAATACGCGATCCCCTTGCCTTTTTAAGTCAAAGGGATTTTCATACATACTTTTTGCTTAAATGCCTAGAAACGTCCGACTTCTTGAAGCCATCGAGGTTATATAGACGATTTGCCAAGCGTATCGCCGATGGCATGTCGACTGCCTTCGGCGAGTAGTGGAAGCTGTGGAGGCTGTCCACGTCGCTGTCGTCTTCGGACACCGGCGGCGATGAGGACATCGCGGTGCCACCGCCGCCGTCGAGCAGCGCGCGCTCCTCCGCCTCGTCCTCGAAGTCGTACTCCGATGAGATCTGTACCGAGGAACAGATACAAGAGTTAAGTCACTGCATAAAACAACACTTCTTTTAATGCCCAACTTAAGTAATAAAAACCGCTTAATTGTAAACTTTGGTAAACGCAATAACAATATGAATGAGACATGAGTGGTACATATTTTACAGAAATGAGGTTGACAATGTTTTGATAAGGCAACTGATTCGATTCATATCGACATTCGCTGATTGACATTGCTTAATAAATGTGAAATTGATAAGATAAGAGCAATCCGAACATATTTATCTTTATTCACATCGGCAGCGAATTGAATTTCAATTATTGGCGCTTGCGCTGGTTAAAAACTCACCTGGTCTCGTCGATTATTAGCACATTGTCCCTTCCCGCGATCCTTGACGGTATCCTTATCAGGCCCTTTCACCTGTATCACAATGCGATGGTCGGAATCACCATGATTATTTGCACCGGCAGTCGTTTTATGCGGCTGGCGTGGTTCGGACACCAGCAACGTACTATCACTATCACTATGATCACTGATCTCCATCACGCAGTCGCGTATGCCCATGCTGTCGTCGTCGTTGTAGTCCGGACTGGAGATGTTGGAGATGGCCTCAGAGACGCTGAAGTCGCCGTTGGCCGGCTGGCCGTAGGTGGCGGCAGCGTCCGAGTGTGGGCCGTTGGGCAGCGCGTACGGTGGCTGGCGGCGGCTACCGCTGTGGCTGGACATCACCGAGGAAGACACGGAGGTGGGCGATTGCGGCGAGTCGCTGCGCATTGGCGACGACGACGTCGGCGACGAGCTGGAGCCGTTGGAGAGTGTGTGAGATAGCTGGCCCTTGCCAGGCGCCTGCTGGCCGTCAACAGGCGCGTTGTACGTCCACACGATGCGATCGGTTTGAGTCGGCTGGACGACGCTGCTCGCGGAGCCGTAGCTGGCGTCAGGCCGCGTGTCCAGCAGCGTGTTCAGCGAGCTGGTGATATCATCGTCGACGTCGATGTCCACCGTGCTCATGCTCTTCGCGTCCTGTAGCTGATCCTCGGAGCGCGACGTGCGCACGAAGTTGTTGAAGGTCTTGCCGGCGCAGCTGCCGTTCCCGCCGCCGCCGTCGGACGGCGAGGGCGTGGCGTGCGGGTCGTGCCCGCGCTTGTTGGCACTGACTGGGGAAGTATTGGCCGAGTTCGTCGCGTTGTGATGGTGGTGATGGTGGTTCGAGCGGTGGCCCATTTCCATTTCGTTGGGCGAGTTCGGCACGGAGTTGTGCTGCGGCTGGTTCACGTTCTGTCGTTGATGATTCGAGTGGCTATTTTGATACTTCATACGATTTTCCTGCAAAACAAACACGATTTTTGACCTTCCGAATCCAGTGCATTGAATCTCACAAACTCTCACCTTAAATAATGTTTTAGGTACTATAATTGGCTGTGGTTGCGTTTTGGAGATGTTCAGAATGTGCTCCCCGGTCATCATGTACGCCTCGTACTTGGCTTTGGGTGGCTTCTCGCCGCCGAGTGGCTCCCATTGCAGGTCGTCGGGGAGGTGATGACGCTGGTGGCGATGGTGCAGCTTGTTGCCGTTGGTCTGCTTCCCGTTGTTGTGCAGCAGCTGGTCCAGGCACTTGTCGGCGGTGCCATTGGTTTTGTGGATGTGCGGCTCAGGCCGATTCGGCGCCTGCTGCGGATGCAGCGGCTGCTGCTGGGTGTGCGCTGGCGTCGAGGACGTTTTATGCACGCCCGCCAAGTCCCCGTCGTTCGAGTGCAGGTGCTGGCGCACGGTTGCTATTATTTTCGGATCTATGCACACAAATTACGCAATTACAAAATTAATACTTACTAAGATAAGATTCAAATAGTTTTATTAATTACCTCTTTTGATTTTTAACGTCACCGGATCGGTCGATAAACGTAGACATTTCAGCACTGTAAAAACAAATTCTATTAGTTTCCTGGACCAACATTCGATTAGTTTGTTGGAGATTTTTTTAATCAAAGTATCTACCTTCTTTCGTACTAAATGTGTTTACGTCCGTCTCGTTGACTTTCAGTATGACGTCGCCAATCTCGACCTGAAACAAGCAGAACAAGATCATCAATAAAAGGGACGAAGAGGGGCAAATAATAAAACGCCATAGATGGCGCAGACACTAGCGCACAAACAAAATTATTAGTTCGATGTGGCGGCAGCGTCACATTATTGGATTAGATAGGAGAGTAGGTATCAGTACGAAAACATGTTTGGAATACACACTTCCAAGAAAACTCTGAGCATGTTCTTTGTCTAATGTTTAATAGAAGGAAAATTTAAAACACTTTCCATTCAATTCCAACTTTCTAAAGCTGATTTTCTTCTTGACTGTTAGTGAATTTTCCAACTTTAACTTTTTGTTGATATTTTGTCATATCTTTTGTGTTGATTTGTCAATTTTTGATTGAGACTATTTTATATTGCATCAAGTTGTATTTCTTTCCAGGATAGAGCACTTAACGAAGTTGCACCCCTCGAAGACATTGTCTGAATCGCGATGCTTCCAACATCTCACTTTCGAACAAGCTTCCCAACTTATTTCTTGATAAAAATGATAAATAGAGGGAAGAACTGGAGAGGCACAAAAAAAGGCTTCTTTTTAGATCTTCTTAGATTCCGTTGGTGAAACCAGAGAGACGAACCAGATTCGATGACAAGCGAAAAGTTTGACTATTTCTTACTTCTTGTTGCTCGTGGCTCTTGATTGATCGCAACACAATAAATCAATGATACAAGAGCAGGAAATACAAGTTCAGATACAAAATATATACCACAACATAAGCTTTCAAACAAGCGCACAAAAGAAATACTCATGGCATGGGCTCATTATGTGCGTGGAAAATTCGGCGGTAAGCGAGTAAATGGTTATTGGATAGGAAGGAGATGCTAAGGCTGCACGAAAGCGAAAGATGTTCAGGATTGAATGGATGCGATCGCACATACTCCCAGGCGCTCGTAAAACGCTTGCAAGTTAAGGAAAAGGCAGGAACAACGTAAACTACGCCAAACTCAAGAAACGTAAAAAGCGTAAAATGAGTAAAAAGCTCTGGAGGAGATAAGACACATAAAGCTTTTGCTTTACCTTCGCACGAGGGCGGAAACGAGGCAGCAAGGGAAAACGGGAAGGGCAGTTTTAATAATTTACGAAAAATAACACGAACGCGCAACACGATAAAGAAGCGCGCGCAAGAAATGAAGCTGTAATTTACGTCGAGAAATTTTCCAAAATAAACTTAATTATTACAATATCTTAAATACTTTTAGAATTAAAGCAAAAAATGATCACGGCAAAGCACTGGCTTGCTGAAATGTGCAGTTGGAAATTGTACTTAATTCGTATTTGCTGTGCGGCTCTGTTTTTCAACTTTTGTGGAGAGCGGTGTGGAGAACATGCGATAAAATGTGCACTGAACATCGTGCGCAATTTTCGAACGCGCGCTCCACGTAATCATGCAATGACTCCCCGCCGCAAGCTCCACCGCCACCAGGTTATCCAACTTGCGCCCCGTGGAGGCAAATGGGGCAAAATGTTGGCTCGGCGTTTTTTGGGTGTGAGTAATTACATCACGCTATGCTTCCTGAGCTACCAGCCGTAACTATTTGCGCGAGCGCAAGAACGCAATGCCGAGAAGACTCCACTTGGAAAATTTAATTTTCACCCCCACCGTAAAAAACAGGCCCTTGTGCTAAGTGTATAAAACTCGTAAATATAGCTCTGAATTAATATTTATACAAATTCTATCACCTTTGGTTATCAATAATACGAGTTGCATTAGAAAGCAGTTTCTGTTTTCGTGCGTCATTTGCATGCGGGGTGAACGCTATTTATTGCGCGTCGCTGTGGTGGTGGTACAAATGACGAAAAGCTTTTAGCCATGCTTCATTGGCCGACATTGGCAAACATGTGAGTTGCGTTTTCCAGTCAAAGGACGAAACCATTATCGGCGCAATTAAACAACTTTCAAGTGATAGAATGCAAAATCTATCGAATTCCAATTGAACTATTTCAAACTTCCCCGTCCTCCAGCGAGAAAACTAAACGAGATGCATGCAAATTAGACATTTTATTCGATATAGAATTTATCTAAGTTTAAAACGATCCATACGTTGAATATAAATTGCAAGGATTAAAGGTGTAATTAAATATGTTCTGAAAATGTGTCCCAATAATACTTTACTTTGGCAACATCTGGTGACCAAACGCATCGAGATAAATCTACCAAAGTACTTGATACGAGATTTTTAATTAAGTTTAAAATTATTGCATTGCTCTGGGGCATTGATGCAAATATTTGTTCATTAACTTTCTAAGAGCATACATGATGCCAAATAGAAACAAACTGAACGTGATCCATTAGCAACTTCAAGTGTTATTTATAGAGAATTTAATTACATTTATATTCCTGGTTTCTAAACATTCAAATAGGGAGCACATAATTTTAGATGAACTTTTGTATAGTAATAATAAACAAAAATTCCAAACACTTTTCTATAAATTTGCTCTCCTTCTTATCATCTTAATCATCTTTAAAATGAAACACTGCGCAAATTCTTATTACTTTAGAAATAATGAGGAAAATAAACTTACGAAGAAAAAAAAAATCAAGTCAATCCGTACCGTTTAAAACATACATTAATCGCAATGAATTCGTTTGAGACCGTCTCGTCTAAAAGGATAAATCATCCCTCACACCAAAAACGGCGCCAACAACAATGCTCGCCTCGAGATACACCGCCAGATAAGAGTAATAAATGCTTTCATTAATTTCAACCATCGCATCCACCCTATTTCATAG
>JAODGB020027848.1:0-10342 GCA_027574905.2 Earota dentata | reverse complement strand
TCCAAACAAAATCTCTCAAAATCAACGAAAAACAGCATAACCGCTTGACTTGCATTGCATGTAGAAACAAATATTGCAAAAATTAAACAAGAAATTACAAGGTTGATTGTCCCCAAGTTCCAAAACGTTTTTCACTCGTTTTTTTCGTCTCACAACAAAGCGCATTGTTTTTTGGCACAATTGCAATAATTTTCTGTCTGTTTGTGTGAATGTGTGTGTGTCTGTGTGTGAATTATCGCAGGACGCAAGCACGGTGTTAAGGGGAGTGTGCTTGTTATCAAAAAGAACTACAAAGAGACGCAACTACAAGATTGAAAGAAATAAAAACTCAATGATTGTGTTCTGCATTGTCAAATCGTGTAAATTGTAAATAAACTACGATATTATTAATGTACAAACTGCGCTTGAAAATGATTGAAAATTAATAAACAAACAAGAGAAGAACAAAAGTAGGGTAATAATTTAAAATTATTGGTAACTGTAACGAAATGGCATGCATGCTACAATATTATAAAATAAAACAATTGCTGGAGTCAAAAAAAATAAAATAAATACTGAGAATTAATTAATAGATAGATAATATAAATGTTGTATATAAATAATACACAATCAAATATACAATATTATCGCATTCGTAAAGCATCGACTTAAGTGTGTGTGCGTGCAAAAAATTATTTGAAATTCTGCGTTAAAGAAAAAAAAATGTAACAAATGTATACAAAACCAACAAAAATTACTAAATAACATGTAATTTCTTTCGTCGTTTTTGCTCATTGATTGTGTTGTATAATTATTTAGGGCTTATAAACTAATTGACTATCCGATTTGTTGCAGAATTGCGTCTCTTCTCCCCCCTCCCCTCCAATTCCCCATCACTCCTGATCATTACTATACAAAACGTGTGGTTTAAGCAGTTACAGATTACAACAAATGTTTGTGACTTTGGCAAAGTTTTTCCCAAGCGGCATTATCTCATTCGTATGGCACTCAAAAAATGCTCAAATGCAAATTTAATCAGTGTGTGTGTGTGTGTGTGTGAGTGTGATTGCGTCAAATTACAGAGTTCGCATCATCATTTAATTATTATAAACAGTCTATTTAATTGTTAATTGCACTCGGATATATTTCTATGAATTATTTGACATTGTTACGTCCCTAGTTTGTATAGTGTGTGTGTGTGTGTTGCGGAGGAGAATTTCAACAATCAACAGAATTTACGTTTGTTTATATGTGTGTGGGTGTGCGTGCGTGTGGAGATATTCGCATTGCAAAAAGGTACGCGCGTGCTTTGTACTAGATGTAACAATTAAATTTTCACTGAAAAATGCGGCCAAGAGTAGCAACTTAATCAAACGCAATGTGCAAAATGTAAACCGATTAAACAATTTTCAACAACCAGGGTTCATATATATAAGTCTTGTCGCCTCTTCAAGAATAAAGAATAAATCCAAAATTTCCAAATAAATAACACAAACACGAATTCAATTAAACTACTACCCTCCGTGTTAGTGAGCTGTGCTTCAAAGTGAAGAGTATAACAACTTGTCCATGTTTACGATATACATACAAAAGAATTAAAGAGTTTTAAAATGATTTGAAAATTTAAATTTAACACTGATTGTTCCCGAGTTAGTTTCTTTTTGGTGAGTTATACTCCTCAATATTCAATAATTCACTCAACAGTTGTGTCTTGCTCAGTTACAGTTTACATATTTACTGTTCATATAGTAGTAACTTATCACAATTAATATGAATATTAATCAAAATCATGTATAGCATTTGTTTAAACTTTCACTTTTCACGTGTCGAATCAGTTTTTCTTTGAGCAAAAAATAATCACCCTACAACAATAAATCGTTAACTAATAATAGATATCAAATACAATTTGAAATGTATTTCTATTTCGTTTGCGGCTTGCATCTAGTATTCCTGCTTGTCCATATGATCAATATTTGGCATTCGTGTTGCAGGTGCAGTTTGCGTCCGATGTTTGATCAATTGAAATGTTTTGCATTGTAATAAAATTCCAATAATAAATAACGTTAAATAATAACAATTCTAATCCACGCGTTAGCGGCTCTTAAATATGATTTTTTTTTGTGTGTTTTTTGAGTGGTGCCTTTTGATTTCGGCTTAATATAATTATTTAATATCTCACATAAAACTGGAAGGCGCAAACGTCCAAAAGAATCTAATTTCCTTTTAAAAATACCTCTCCGCTGAGTCCGAACGCTTTGTGTTTTGTTTCCATGTTTGTTGGTTTGTTTAAGAGATTAATAGATTTCTAGTTTGTAGCATTATAGTGATGTGATGGCGATATAATTACACGTTACATTACGCTGACATTTATGCTCTTGTCTCTCGTCGTCCCTCTATCTTCCGGTGGTCTTACATCTTGCATATCTCCACTTTTGTAACACCAAGTCCCTGTTGTCGCTCTCTCTCTCTCTCTCTCCCTCTCTTTTTTTGTAGATTTTCTCATGTTTCATGCTTGTTCCGAATTCTTCTTAATGTATATAAAGCAATGCAGTAGTAATATTGGTAGTCGAAGTAATAGTCGAAATGGGGTAGAAGAGGGCCTAGGGGCCGTTACCCAGGGTCAGTACCGGCTGTCCGCCATCACGTGGTCGTACTCAGTGACTAAGCGCTTTATGTGCGACAGTTTGTCGTGTAGGTACTGGAACCGCTGCTTCGCCTTTTGGTGTTCACAGTCTTTCTTACTTAGTTCGTATTCTCTCACTATTTGCTTTTGAATATCCTGGAAATTAAACACACAGCGTCGTAACAAGGTAGGTATAAAATTCGACATCGTGGTTGCTTGCTCTCTTTCTTTGTCTCTTGTGCATGCGGAAAGTAGTTAAAATGTGTAAAATCGAATCTGCTTACTTTGTATCGGGGACTCGAGTTCTCCTCATTGATGAGTCTCTCGTGCAAGTCGGCAAAGCGCTTCGAGACACGATCGACGACCCCGTGCAGTGCCATGTACTCGTCGTAATTGGCATTAAAGTCGGACTTGTACCGTTTTCGTTGCTCCGTGTCTTTAATGCTAGTGTATTCGCTGCAAGGTGAACAACAATCGACGTTAATTTATTTATCCGTGGTGGTAGCGTGTGCGTGCGTGTGTAACTTACTGTATGTAGTGCGGATAGCCCGCAGTCTTGTCGTCCTTCTTCCAGGATTTCCCTGATGCCGAGTCGTTCATCGACACGACGCAACGATCTGACTGGCTGTCGGGACTCACCCGCGCTATTCTACTGCTATTACTCGAGTTCTGCGTGCTCGAGGAGACTTTGTGACGGGTGCCGCCGCCGCCGCCGTTCATCATATGCGCGACAGGCGGCGCGTCGAGCAGTGGCGGACTCGCCACCACCGCCAGCGGCTTCTCGTAACTCGAATGACTATCACATGGGGGGACGCGTTTGCGATTGGAAGAGACGGCGTTGCTGCTGGCGTTGTGGCTGGATGGGTGGTGGTCCTCGTCGTCGCTGAGGTGGCGCTTGTCGTTGAGCATCGAGGAGGCGGCTAGGGCGGTGGTGGCGACGGCGGCCGGTGGCGGTGACGCGCTGTGATGGTGGTAACCGTTGGAGGAGGTGGGCGGCGGCGGCGTCGGCGACTCCCTGCTGCGCGGATTCATGTTGCTGGCATCGCGCGAGTCTGTCATGGGGCGGCGTTGACTATTGTTTTCTACGGGCGAACGGTACGCTTGTTCGGATGGCTTGCGATAGTGAGAGATGCGCTGGCGCTTGGTGGTGGAGCCGTCGGCGCACTCGAAGTAGCCGGGCCGCTTCGACGTCGACGTCACCGGCGGCGGCGAGCCGGGATGCGTACTGGTCGGCGAGTGCCCGCTGCCGGAGCTGCCGCCGTCGCTGCTGCCTGGCGGAGTTAAATTTTCAGGTTTCCGCCTGCAAGAGACCAAGGAACAAATCAATCCCACAATTAACACACAGAATCCCCCACAGCAAACACGCACCGTTTGAGGATTTGTCTTTCAGATTCATTGTAAAACGGCCAGTCCTCGTGTACGTCATTATACATGGCTCGGTTCAGATGATAGCAATTATCCTTGAGGTGGGCGATTTGCTTTAGCACAACCATCATGACTTTATTCTCTCGCAGTCCCTCTGCAACAACAAACCGCAGCATTAAAATCACCTTCAAAACGACTCGCAATCGCGCGACATACCTCTGGTTAATCTATCATAGAGTTCTGGCTTTTTGTACGGCCGCAGCGCCAACAAATGGATCATCCGCTCCCTGCAAAAAACAAAGATGACAATTAAGCTCCTGCCTTCCATGACTGCCTGCATTGCACTCACTTGATTGGCCGGCGCGCAATGTCCGGAATGGAGGGCTTATTGGTTTGCGGCTTCGAGCTGCTCACGTGATTGCTGCCCAAGCCGTTGGACAGCCCGTTGCCGTTGTGCATGGCGGGCTTGTTGATGGATGGCAGTACCGGAGGGTAAGAAGACTTTGCGAGGCCGACGCCGCCGCCATCGCGCGACGGCGGCGTCTCGCGACGAATTGGAGGGATACCGCCGCGACCCGGCGTTGGTTTCACCTTCACCTTGCGCCCGATGTCGGTGCGGTTCATTTCGATTTCCCTAGTACTGCAAACACACCTCACAAGTAAGTAAGCATATTATTTATGCTGTGCTTGCGCACACCTTTTATTCTTCGCATTCTCCTCCAGCACCGACATGCGATGCCGCGTCTGGTCGTAGACGTCATCGTTGGCGGCCACCCGAATCTTGTGCGGAATGGGGCCGAGCCCGCTGAGCGAGCCGCGCGGCGACTGCTGCAGGCACTCGAAGCTGCCGCCCGGCCCTTCCATGTCCGAGGTGCTCGACACCGAGAAGTTGAACTTGGTGTTGCCATTCTGCGTTGGGAACGAAAAGTGCTGCAAACACATCAAAGTGAAAGATTAACAATTGTATTCTGCGCAATTGAATGAATGTCGTCAATGTTTTGCTGTGCGTGTCAGCCTCAAAAAAAAAGTAGGACTAGGTCATTAATTCGCCGTTGCTACTGTTTTGCAATGACCATCGCAATCACATTGATCACCAACCAACATGCAACACTGCACCACACCAACAAAGTGCACTTCTTCATGTCTCAACTCGAATCGATATAAATCATCCTCCAAATCCACATTTTAGTTTTACTAACGCCCAGTCCCTAGTGACTAGTGCGTAAAGTAGCACAGCACAGCGCCAAAAATCATGGTGCAACAATGAGTAATCGCACAGGCACAGCGGACAAGAGCAAAGAAAGAATGAAGAAGAAGTATTTGCTCGCGGCGATAACCGCACCGTGCAGAGTGCAGAATATACGATCCTTGACATTTTCTAGAACAAACGACACGTTTTGCGCGTGTTCTTGCTTGTGCTTGTGCCACGACGACTAATTAATAACGTGTAGTGTAGTGTACCCTTTAAAAGTGGACATGTTTCAAAAGTTAAGTTAAAAATATGCACGTGCATACTTTATTGTAATCAAGTTATTCGCACACAGTGATAAGAACACGCTCGGCACTCGGCACACACATTGCACAGCGATAAAAACCGTGTCGCAAATGTAATAATAAACACTTCATAACGCGCATTCTTGCGACTTCCGGCTGGCACGTATGCATCAATAAAGTGCAATTTGTAATTAAATTATT
Source organism: Earota dentata (assembly GCA_027574905.2). Taxonomy (NCBI): domain Eukaryota; kingdom Metazoa; phylum Arthropoda; class Insecta; order Coleoptera; family Staphylinidae; genus Earota; species Earota dentata. Next base: position 4,680 of record JAODGB020027848.1, on the reverse strand, counting down.
GGCATACAAGCGTCGACTTCGCTTTCATTAAAATCCCACTCTGCCTAGCGATAGATAAGAGACATATTCAAATGAGTTTGGTTGCTGTTGCAGCGTGTGAGTGTGAGGCCAGATCCGCGTTCGCATACGGAAATCGCTTTTAATGAGCAATGGAGCAATGAGCGTGAATGAATATCAACGCGCAGCCCCTCGGTGTGTTACCATGTTACCAATAAATTAATAGCCAGCGCAGCGCATGAAATTGATCTGCTGGTGGGTTGGCGCAAAGAAAGGAAATGCTGCCTGTTTTAACACTCGTATGCATGGTGGAGCTTAGTTCCGAAAATAATTGCCTATTGTGACCGCGCGCAACTTTCTACACAATCTAATTAGACAACTGACAAGCAGAGAGAAGAGCAAAAATTACTCATCGCTGTCAATGGCAGGGGCACTAATTGTTCTACTAAGCCGTTATGTTTTCAGGTGCAAAGTGTCAACCATTGTACAGGACATCCAAAAATAGTCGCAATCAAGTAGACTTTAAGTTTACCTTTATCAACATCCGATTTGTCGATGTGCGATCAATATCAAGTGATATTTCGAGTGTTTTGCGCGGTAAATTTGCCATGTAGACTAAGCACATACAAATTGGTTATTTTATTATTAATACAAAATTTACGAGCCAATAATTTATTCAATCGACTGGGAGATGATATTAAATTGAGTAAACACACATGTCCCGTTAATCCTAGTCCTAGAGAAAAGAGGCTTGTCATAAGAAAGAATTGAAGAATAAATTTCATGCCGATATATTTCAAGTTGGTGGGTGCAAAATTATTTTTAAAAAAATGAGTGAACACCCGTTCAATGTTAGCCATTATTTGAAGATTGCGTTAGTCCATGTTAAGATCACGGGCTTTCTTTTCTAAATGTGAATCACTCGTGTGCCAAGTCTCGTGTCCTGTGTCGGCTATTTCCACATCCACAATCCACACACGCAAACAGCAATTATCACACACCGAACAAACGCTGCATACTAATTTCGATGCACTCAAACTATAAACGTCACTGCCTTGCAACACCTCAATCGAGTATTCCAAAAGCAAGCAAAGATTGAAATATAAATTGCTGTTACTTACCCCTTCATTCCCTAGGAACTGTATCGTTGGTCGTGAATGATAATTACTCTAAAACAAGAAAAATAATGCATTAAAACATGCTCTCGATTCGAACGACATTCCAGCCGTCGGCGCCGACGCAATCAACAAATCAACAATCAAAATCGCAGATCTTACAAATTGCACTGCGCAGGCGCTCGCGATAATGTCAACGCAATTACGCTGGAAAATGGCGCATAATTAAACTTAATTTCCATGCGTCACCCACCCTATTCTCTCAAACTCGATACGACTTATTAATTTTTACAATCTACAATAGACTTGGGATTATTATAAAGCAATTAACTTCAACTAAACTTATATAATGGAAATTCGAAGCGTATACACGTAGAGAGGTGGCGTAAAAACCAGATTTAATTACACAATCACTGTGCGTTTTGTTTGCGCTTGCACTGTAGTATAGTAGTCTTCAACAACATAACAACTAAAACTAAAAATAAAATTATGTACTTTCAATGCAAGTAAAGTTAAAAAGTTAATTTCCGGTAAAATCAGAATGATATTCAACACTGAATGAATGTAAAAACTTTAAAAAGTACTCCCATAAGCATTTAATTAAAGTCATTGAAATGTTTCAAGTGATTTCGTGTAATGTTTCACCTTGCAAGTCGCAAACGAAACCGAATCCTTCCTCGGCGCTAGCCGAGCAAGGACTTCTTGGAATCTTGATAATCTTGGACACTTTGACATGTTCATGGTTTTATTCTTGTTTCTTTTATTAATTCCAACATTACAACAACAACTTGTTGACTCAACGCCATACAATCGAAAAAGTCTGCTCTCTGATTAAAGACATTTATTAAGTTAGCGATGCAACCCAACGTTACTACACGATTTTTTTTTTCGTTGCTTTTTAAAGGCGTTTAAAACCAGCGTCATCGGGGAGAGAGAAAGTTTTATTATAAATTCCGCTCCGGCACACGTTCACCTGGCGCATGGCGTCGCGCGCTGCACACCACGTTCAGATGAATTTCAATGCTCAATGCCTATGCTATGACGCTTCATTATTCAATTTTTATAGCATAGGCTGAATTACGTCCGCATTGTGAAAATGTACAAGAAGCCCAGCCGAGCCAGTAGGTCACGGAAGTCAGCTGAGCATGGCCGAAAATCATCTTGATGGCACCAAAAACAATGACACTTGCACCAATCTCGATATCGACAATATCTACCAACTTGAAGCAAAGTGAAGTGAAGTGAGTATTGAATTGAAATTCGAGTAAAAGTTGTTGCTTGTTACGCTCGATTGGTTATGATTTCAGATTTCAAATTTCAAACTACAATTGACCGAACACGACCAGATCATATAGTAAAAGAAATAAAAAACGGTGCATTCGGAAGTAAAAATAGTAATTTGAGTAACTTTTGTTGCTGTTTAGGTGCGAGGCGTGCGGCGTGCAAATCGGAAATTAAATTGCTTTCTGACTGCTGGACCTGGACATTTATTAAATCGCAGTTTTCGAATACCGAATGCCAAATGTTCCAATGCGCCAATGCGCCAAGTAGCGACCCGCGAGAAGAGCGAGAAACGGAACGGAAAGCAATGCGTATAGACTGTACTCGGCGAGTACTTTCACAATGTCCATCCATCCCAGCAACGTAACTCGTCGCTCGAGAAAGAAGCAACTGGCCAAAGCCACGACCCGACTACCCGCGAATCAAACTAGTAATGAAGGAAGAAACAAGAATGAGAAAAATACGATAATTATTTGTAGACGTAATCACATTTCAAGTTAAATTTCGATTCTGCTGAATAGGATTAAATAATTAGTACCCCTGTTGTTCGAAAAAACAGAGTTTAAAAGGTGGTGAATTTTATAGGTCGTTCGACGAGACGGACTTTAACACCGAATTTAATGAATTTCTCGGACAATTGTCACACACATAATGTACTCTAAAATTTAATTATTCAAACAGAAGAAAAATTGTTGAAAAAAGTGCTTAAGTGTGAAAATGTATGAAAATTACAAATAAAGCAAACGCATCACGTGCTGAGATCGTTATGTTGATTGCCGGGGGGAAAGTAGTGACATGTCCAAGGACATCACCATCAGCGGTGGCCCTCCTTTCTTTTTGGTATACCAATTTATTCGTTCTCGACGTTATGTCACCCGACGCAGTGACAATGAATAATAAATTTAAAGCACAGAAATCACCTCCACATATCAATCAAAAAGCTGACCTGTATCTACATCTAGAATCAATAAATCGCCAAATCGCAAAAAATTTAATTTATTCCTATTAATAATGCAGAATATGTATTATTATAATAATACAACCGGAATTAGCACAGAATATAACAAATATTCGCAATAAATTGATGAATGCGTGTGGCAGACAGAGAGCAAAGTATGCCGCGGTGCCGTAACATGTTGTTATAACTGGTAGTAGTGCTAGTGGTAGTGGCAACCGACTGGTATTATCGTCATCGGAATGTTAATGTTAATGCGCAAACGCGCGAGCTGTTTTGAACTAGAAACAGGGACTTTTAGGACAGGAGACGAACACCAATCACAATTGAATTTTCCCATTTACATTTTCAATTCAAAATGGTGTAGAACGCATTACGGATGCAATTATTAATCTGATTAACTTAGCTTGTAAAAATAATCATTTCAGGGGGAAAATGTGATTCCCAATTCCTGCTTACATGACCTAATACCCCGTTCCACCTCACCTTGTATCAAAGAATCCCAACAAGTGAAAACCAGTGTTGACTGTTTACAAACACATAATCATATGCTCGCGACTTTATCAGCTTAATTACCGACTGCGACTTTAACTGCGACGCCCGGCTGATGATTCGCCATTGAAACATTGAGAGATTGAAGGCTATGCGAGGAATGAGAAATAGCGCAAAACAAACTGGGAATAGACGTCATCGTCGAGCTACCAGCTACGGGTAATCTTCATGTGACGTCAAGCCGGGTAAAACGATGGCGACGCCTACGCACGGAAGATGTGCACGTTTTGCACGCTTTGCATATTTACATTACACATCCAACACATGTTAAACACATAGACAATACGCAACCGCTGGTAGAGTGCAAACTGACGACGGCATCGTCATCCAACTTGCGCAAATCAAGGTAAGGGGAGGTAAGGTTTTTGTTGTGTTGTGCGGTGCGATTTCAATAGAAATTATTTACGTTGTCGCAATGTTGCTGCTATTACTACACGCTGCCTTTTTTCGCAATGCAATGAATGCACGGCAATTGCTTTGGAATTCGATCTCATTCTTGAATATCAAAATGGCAATGATAACACCCCGTCCTATAACGAAAAGTTGATCACCTCTCAAAAGAAAATATAAGTTTTACCGCTAAAAAAAGAGTATAATGTTGATTTTTTTGATTTTGATTCGGTTAATTCACCATTTGTCGCATTTATGTCTATCACACAGCTTGGTTGCTTGCTTTTGGCTTTGCGTTGCGTATTGCTGTTGGTGTTGGTGACTTTCTAAAGTTCTTACAAAATATTTTTGTGGTTTCCAGCGCGTTCGAAACACGATTTGAATGTTCAT
>JAODGB020027821.1:0-12574 GCA_027574905.2 Earota dentata | reverse complement strand
GCGACGACACGTTTAAGGGCGCCGCGCCGGACATCTGGCATTTAAATCATGGAATTTACATGCAAAGTCAATAAATCGTCTGCGACTAATTGAAATGGAGTGGTCAGGATACGCGAGACGTGACATCGCGCCGGACCACTTCACTGGAGCTGGACGGGACTGCGGACTTACTATCCCTTTCCACTTTCCACGCAACCATGCAGCCACTATTACCCACGCAAGGGCCCGCCATTTACGCCTCCAGCAGGCAGCAGGCCGAAAGCAGCTGGAAGCACTAAACACCAAAAACGAACAGGCACCGTAAATCCATATTTGTACGAATGCTCGCCAGCGTCTCGAGTGGCTGCTGGTTGGTCGTCCTGGGCGCCGGCAAGGTGTCAACTCCACGAACTGCACGGGACGGCGCGCGGCGGCGGACCGGGGGGCGGTTGTAATAGTTTTGGATGGCGGTCCTCGGGTCCTTCGGTTATGTTTAATTTACTGCAACTACGGCGGCGATAATAGATTAACCGCAGGGGCCGAAAGTGCTGCCGCCCGCCGTCTGAGTGTCGGACTAATTACTAGCACCATTACCAGCGCGTTGTATAACAAACATGTCGGGAATGCGAAATCTGCAATCAATTCGATCGCGACGCAAAGTATTTATTAATTAAATCATGGCATCCTGGCTCACAGGACCACAGGACCACAGCCACAGCCACAGCCAGAAGTGACTGATTATTAGTTCACAGGTTCGCACTATCAATGACCTGTTATTAAAAAGGGCTTCTCTCTACAAGTGGAATAATTAGTAATATGTTGCTTGGTTGCTCGGATGAGGGACAAAGCATTAAACCGCAAGTCACCAAGGAGCCCGAAACATATTTGGGCAGTTTTCATTAAGCTTCACTAGCCACAGTCATGAGCGAAGTGAATGTGACAATTCGCATTCCTTCTTTCATCCAGCGCGCATCTGAGCACCGGCCGTAAACCCTCCTTTGTGTCCCCGCGTTCAACCCTTCTGCGTCCCGAGTCCTTGACCGGCCTCTCTTGATTAGTTCTGTTTTCTTCCACAGTTCAACATATTCTAATATCGCCCCACGTCCATCAGCTCTCCAAGGACGCCAAAATTAATCGCACCGAGGCAATTAATTCAACGTCCAAGAAGTCCATGCGTTGAGTGGAGTTGACATCAAACAACCACGTGACTTTCGCGAGCGTGGCGCTTTGTTGGTTAGACTCAAAATGGCGGCGCGCAGGCTTATTACGACGTGCCCGCTGGGAGCGCACCGTCTGCCAGGCTTGATTGCACGTGTCCGATGCATACCAACAAGTCGAGGGAGTTATTATCCGCCGGATGCAAGCGCCAGGCGCGGCGCAATACTTTCCGCCCAATCACCGAATCACCGCATCGCCAAATCATGCCGTCCTCGCCCCTCGCATCGACCAGACCAGCAGATGCAAATAAAGCAAGTGGCAAGTAATCCGAGAAGCGGCTGAAAAGTCCTGCGGGGGACTTCCTTTCAACGCGGCCGAACCACCTGTCTAGCGCGGGCTTTTTACAAATAATTAAGTCCTTGGGTTGCCTTCCCAGCGGAATACCGGGTCCCAGATCGAAATGCGAAGTCTAAATCAACACCAATCATCTACCCTAGCCCGGGATGAAGAAACCAAGAGCGTGAGCTATTTTTAGACCCCAGCGAATTGTATAATGAGTAATGACATTTCGAGAATCATGAATCCAGAATCCAGAATCGAGAATCATGAATCGAGAATCGAGAATCGAGAATCCAGAATCCAAAATGAAGCATTCCGGATTAGTTCCAGAGGACACAACGCATGTACAATACATGTCATAGTTGGAATTAGTTGATTTGGCGTACTCACCCTTTTAGCACATGATGGCGGTTAACTAACTATGGATGGAATCCCAAAGCCGACCGGAAATTGCTCGCGTGCCACTTTAGTATGCGGTTTGCAATATCCCTGACCAGTCCTGAGCCATGCGCCAGATGAACCTAGTCAATTGAAAACGAAATAAACCCTACATAAAAACCTAAAGACACTTTTAAGGAGCAAAACATTGAAAAATCCCAACAGTTTCTCAAAAGTTTTTTATTTACTTTCATTACATATATAAAAAGCCGTCGAAAGCTCGATCATTTTTATCATAATTTTATCCATAATATTAATCATTAATTAATATTCATATAATAATAATAATATTGATATCATCAACCGAATCATCGAAATCATCGTGATCGAGTGCTTCATCGCATTTGCATCAGCATTTTTCATCATTTTCATTTAACATCTCTTCCGCCGAATTTCCACCAAATATTTTCATCTTCTTCTCTTTTTTTCTTCTTCTTATTATTCTTATGCATTCACAATTGTCGTCGTTCGTTACGTTACAAAAGTACAAAACGCATTGCCCATCACACCATCATCAAACATCAGTATCAAAATGTAGTTGCGTTCAATATCAAGATCTCCAAGGTCAGCGCCAATGTCAAGTCTTAGCAAAATATTGTGTGTGTTTCTCTCTGTTTCTGTTTTTTTTTTCTCGCTCGCTTACAACCTGTCGATTATTACAAATTTCTTACAAAATACGTCGTGTATTGTTGTTACTCTAATTTTGGAATTACAAACGTTAAATGTTACAAATTTACGAAGTGTATGAATCACATAGTTAATCATGCTTTGGTTGTTAGTAACCTAAGAGCTAATATACAATTGTGTGGCACTGGGCTTTTTAATGTCGTTGGTGATGACCGCCGATGGAAATGAAAATGATCGGCCATGTTGAAATACAAGTCGGTTTCCAAAAAGCATGGTTTACAATTATACGAAACGGTATCTTTAGTAATAATAGTTTTACATACATTAATAAAAATCTAACAATCATTCGTTTTCACCGCTCCTTCTGCCTTCTCCCTTCCGCCTGTCTTCCGTCCGCAATGTAACGCAAGACAAACCAATAGAAAAACGACTTCACTTAGGTTATTATTACATATGTATTGTGTTTGCTTTTTATTACTTTATTGTTTTGCTTTCATTTGCTTCATTGTTTATTTGCTTTTCGCATTTATACTGTATTAAGAGTGATGAGAAAGAACACAGAAGCAAAAAAGGTACTCTGGTAGTAGTTGTTGGTTACAAATTCAATTAACATAATTAACTAATGGGGGAATAAATTATTTAGATGCGGGCCAGACGCAACACACTGTTCGGATGGTTTCATTTTACAAATATACAGCATTTGTTTCTCGTTGCCAGGGCAACCATGCAGCCAGCGACCATTTTGTTAAGTCTTTGTCTTTCTGCTTGATAACTTGTGATTGTGACTGTGACTATCAATACATCTTTGGATCATTTGTGTATATGGCACACGACGAGATACTTCATCCACCGCTCGTCATCGTTCGGTCAACTGTTTTCCGCGTCGCCATAGCAACGGAAACAAGCGCTGTTTGCGCGCAGTGTGTGTACGTTTGGCCGCCTTCATTTGTTTCGTGTGCGAGTGTGCATTGAACTAAGATACAAATGTAACATTGCCATTTACGCTTAGTATACTGCTAGAATTATAATAATAAGTAATAGTACAATACAATATAATAAGTGATATTGCTAATAATGAGAGAGGAGTCAATTACAATTTATTAATTCCAGTTTCAGTGTGTTTTTGTGTTTGCTTTTGTCTGGTTCGGTGTGCACGGTGCATAAGGTGTGCGAGAGTTGGTTAGTCCGGCAGTCGACACGACACGAAAACGCCGCCACGAGCGACGAAGACAAACTTTGTACTCCGACGGTATTTCAAGCGCTATAATATTATTTAAATCAACACTATACGTTTCGCTACGCCTACGCCGTTGAACGCGCACGCCGCGTGGCACACACCCAGCGCCGTCTAGCGGCATGCAGACGCAACCAAAACAAGGTGCGCCGCCAACAGATGGCGCGCGCGCAGGATATGTTCGTGAATTTGTATTTGTAAACCATGCAACAAGCGGCAGAAACACAACATGGTTCTAAATCTGGGTCTGGGGGGACTTCTTTGCTGAGAGCAAATAGTGGCTGGTGTGTGCCCAGCGCACGACGCGCGCAACGTCTCATCATTTGCTTACCATTTTATAATAAATTACCCGATTAATTAAAACGTCTCGCGCGCTCGTGGCGTTTGCTCGCTGCTTGTTTCTTTATGCTTGAACTCGCGTCGTGTCGACTTGTGCGAATCTTCAAGTGAAGTTTCTGCTTCTTTCGCGTTTGCAAAGTAACGAAAAACCTAAATAAGCTCATTGTACATAGATTATATGCAGACCATAGAGTAACATTCATTTGTTTTCATACTTGTTTATACGTGTTTATATAGTCGCGTCGTTGAAACCAGATGGTTTCAATTTTAATGTCATTTTCCCACTGTTTGCTGTTACAATAACAAGGGTTGTTATTAAAATCGTTTTAAACCATCTTGTTTCAACGCCGTTGTTTTGTAGTTTTCAGTTTCCATTTTATCGTAGTGTGTTTACGTTTTAGTATTATTTTGCTTTGTTCTGTTTGTCACCGTTTAGGATTGCAATTAATTTAACTTTAAGTAATAGGTAATAGATAAATACGCGTAAATAAGTTGCATCGATTTGTACTCTTACTTATTTAGAGGAGAATGCGAATGTGGTTTTTCTTGTTTTGTTTAGTTTAGTTTAGTTTACTTTATTTGTTAGGTTAGTTTAGTGTTTTCGTATTTCCTTTGATAGATACGAATTGTAATCCGAACAAAACAGCTCGACAAATTAAAAGCAACCATGAGCGTTCAACCTTTCCTTGCGCTCCTCGCCCCTAATCCTACGTATCCCTTTTTCGATCCATAACCTTACACTCTACGCATACAATGCGTTCAAATCTCAAAATATACTTTGAACACACCGTATGCTTATACTTTCCAATATAGCTTACGGCTAATAAATAAATATTCTAAATAGTACGTCTCAATATTTAAATTTCCAAATTTTTATAAACAAATACTGTTTTGTTTTCTTCTTTCTTAAATTTCATGCTTTTCTCAAATTTTTCAAAATACGCCAATTTATAAAGTAATATCACCCCAATAGCTTATTTCTCGTCTCGTTTCCGAAATTTTGGTATCCAATGCTTAAGCCTACCCTTACTCAATTAGTAATTGTCCTTAAAATTTAGATCACATCGTAGCTTTTTCGGAACACTTGCATTTCCTTTTTTCGTAAAATCTTAGTTACTTAATGCCAATCATAATAAATGAATATCTTTTTATCATAGTTCTTTTTTTGTTTCTTTTCCAATGTTTTTCTATAAAAAATTCGCGTTCTCTTTGAGCTGCATTGCCAATTATATACAAAATATATTTACACTTCTTTTCGGACTTAATTTCATTGCTTTGAGACGGTACTGTTCCTGTATTACTTTGTTCAATGTTCAAATTCCACCCTCGAAAAATACTTAATATAATACGCCGATAATTATCCGCATCTGGTTCACGCTGCCAAGCATTTCAATCGTTAAACTCATGGTTGCTGTCACATATCGCCACGACACAAGAAAATAGTCATCCAATATACAATGCGTTCAAAGTGTAGGACTAAACAACTAATGTCTACGTAAGCGGTCTCCCAAACCTTCCGCCAGCTCGCAATCGCTGCGCCTAATCGATATATCATAGAAGTTTATATTTTATACTTGTAATTTGTAATTAATGTAACAACACACACGGGGTACTATCCTTATCCATATAATCGATATATTACTCGCTATCAAATATGCCTACCGTATCCGATCGTCTGCGTCTGCGTTTGCTGCGCCTCATAAGATCAATAAGAAAAAACTCCAACACGACAATAGTACGATTATGGACGGCACAGATGGCGTCGTCATCGCGCCGCCATCTTGCCATCGTTCGGTTTTCCGTTTGCAGCACAAGCCCTACTTATCATTATCATAGTACGATATTGAGTAAAAAACACCTAATTAATCAAGTAATAATGTATAAATATTCTTAGTAAAATTCTAATAGTTGCGTTCGGTGTATGCTTGGTGGCCTATGTTATTTGTTGCTTCATCATATTGATATTTCGAAAGGTGGCAATCACCTTGTCGGTTCATATTCCTTGTTGTTCATTCTCGGATTGTAAGATTGTAAGATTGTAAGATATTCAAGATTAATCGTTATCAAGTGTTATCATAGAAAAAGTTGACTTTAATGACTATTTTATAATAATTTGCGTTAATTATTCATTAAGTGTGGTGCTTCAAAGTCCTGTGGTACGACCCAAATACCCTGATTGCGCCTCCAACGAAAATCATTATCATTTCTTTACAAATCTTAATCGTTTCAGTTTCAGTTTCTAGAAATATTGTGCATGGACAGCCTTGATCAGTCCGCCACGTTGACTTAATCCCCTCCCTAATTCAGTGCAAAGAGAAATGATTGATTATTGTATGCGTCTATAAAAGTGCTTGAGAGCTTGAGCAATCAGTGATTGTTCGCGATTGGTTGATTGCGTTGCGGCGCGGCCGTGGTTGGTGCGCGCGCATGCGCCCCGTGAACCTGAGTCTCATATCACCGTCGCGCGCGAGGCGAGCGCAAAAACAAGCGGGGACGGCACTGCCCCGCCGCCGGCGGCGCCCGGACTGGCAGTATGCAGGTAGGTGGCTTGTATTTCATTTACAATCATTTACAATTCGAACGTAGTGAGGTAAAACGGTTCTTTTGTTTTAAGTTTTAAGGTATGCTGGTCGTCCGGCCGCCGTTGCGGGATGCGCATGCGCGCGCACCACTCACGCACTCGTCTTCGTCGTGAAAGTGGATTAAGTCAACATGGCGTCGTGTATGTCGTGTAAAAACCGCTATAAAATACTATTTAGTCATCATCGTATTTTGTTTGGCAAACTTATGAATTATCAGTTTTAGTTGTTGATTTGAGGTTAAATTTAGAAGTGTAGAGTTGATAGTCGTTTGTTTTATAAACAGCGCTGCATTCTCTGGCTCGCTTCGCTTCAATATTGCGTTACGATTAAATTTGATTTAAATACGCGTAGTAGTTGTAAAGTTTATTGTAAAAAGCTTATTACGTCGTTTACCTTATGAATCCTTAAGTTTAGGTAAATTTTCTATTGCATTGAGTACATGTATAAAATTTGCTTAGTCGTGTGGATGAAGGGTGTCAATGAGTGCGCCTAGAAGTGACGCAACCAAGTGTGCACATGCACATAAGACGTGATTAAAACAAAATGGATGATTGTTGAAACAAAAGGCAACGATTTAAACGTAGAAATACAACATTTTTTAGAAATAATTAGGTGATTTTTTCTTCTTTTCCGATCTTATCGCTTTGTCATTGTATCATTAACATTGCAAGTTGTCGTCAATCCAATGCGTTCTTCATGATTCTTCGAATATTATTATTATTTTCAGCTGTAATGCCTGTAATTTGCTTGTGGAACGAGTAAATCGTCAAGTTCAAACGTCTGAGGGGTGGTTTTGTGTTTGCAATAAGTAGAGTCGAGCATTTTGGCAGCCACGAAAATTTCATAAATTGGTCCTCGCACCAGCAAAAATGCTGTTCGTGTAGTTTGTGTGTTCCCTGACAACTAACTCTGTTACGTTAATCATTTCGAACTCTCTGTTCTTGACAATGTTTTTTTGTTTGTTTATTTTCAAAATCTTCATATTCACGCCTTAAAACGCGTCGCATCCCAGTGTTATAAATACTTTCACGTTAGTAGAAAAAACGACTACAAACTATGATTATTAATAATTGATCAATTTTTCCCATCGAAACGATACACAAGTTCAAAGAATAAACGTTACATTTGCTTCGGATTCTACAGTGTCGAATATTCTCTCTGGTTTTTCGTTAAATTCTAATACGCTTCTAATTAATTGAGCCGAAACATCTACGCTTTAATGTTAATTATTAGACCGATTTGACGTTTAAAGTCTCTCTGTTAAATTTTAAATTCTTAGGCCACGTTGATTCGCATAAAGGCTAAATCACGAATGAATTCCATCGAGTTTTCCAAAAATCTTCAAAGTGTCCCCGTCCCGGAATGAATCAATTTCTCAAATGCTTATTATGCTCAATTTCTCAAGTCCTCAAGTCCTCCAGCCATCAAAAATTTGCTTCGTGTTTTCTATTTAATTTTTTTTCTTTGAAATATACTTAGATATCTTCTTCAAAATTTGCATCATTTTACCAAAAATATGTTATGTTTACAATCCTTAATTTTTAAATCCAATTTTATCGATATACGTTTACGTCTAATTTTATAAATTCATGTTTACATACAATTATGAATCACCGATTAATTATTATTACTTGAGACACGTTTTATATTCTCCCTAATCGTAAAGTCGTAAATTTAATTGTATCAAAAAGTGAGAAAGAGATAGAGTTAGATTGGGGGTAGGGGTGGGTGGGGTTTTTTTCACAAAGCGCGGGTGCATGCATCGAGACTTATCAGCTACGAATGTGTGGGCGTGGTTTCTAGTGTCAAAAATACGTATACGTCATCATTCGCTGTGTTGCAACGTTTGCCAATCCGTGAATTATCATCAACACCGAATCTCGTCATCCTTAGGAGTAAAGTGAATATCGACATCGTCAATGTAATACGTTTATCACGCCTTATATTATAACAAACAAAAACCAAAAGTAAACATGTTTAAATGTTATTACAAAGCTCGCTCGCATTGTTACACGCCATCAAGCAATCAATCCTCGTTCAGAAAGAATAAGGTTAGGTTATAAGATCAGGTTATGTGATCAATATGTACGCAACTTGTGTTGTTTGCTTTTTGTTTGTTTTGTAGTAGGCTCTGCTTGTTTCCGTTGTTTCGCTTGTCTTCTGCTATGTGTGTTTAGTCTGTCTTCATCGTTTTCATTTAATTAAATTCCTATATGGTTAATTGCATTTGTCTATAGGGCATTTACAATATGATTATTTAATTAATATTCCTTTAGCAAAAAGATTCAATTCAACAACACTTTCACTATTTAATAATTCGATAAAACAAATCAATGGATAAACAATTAATGTGAGTGGATGTACACACGTAAAACATGAAATATGTATCGTCTTATATTGTTACCTATTTTGTTACCTTTCGATAAAAGCATTATTTCCTCTGTGTGTGGTTTTGCACCTGCCGCAAAATTGCCGTCATTTAGTTAAAACTTTGTAATCATTATATAGCGATATAGCGTACTTATTTCTTCATCTTCATTTGTTTTCTCTTTTTGTGTTTATTTCTTTCATTCATTTGTATTAAGGATAAGTTTTGTTTTGTTTTGTTTGTGGTTTGTACTTAATATCTTTTGTTATGTTTCATTTTTGTTTCTTGCTGAGATAGAGGAGCGAAAACAAGAATAGTGCATTTCTACTGCCACGTCAGCTATCGGCGAGTCTGGATTAAAATTCAGCCATTTTGTTTTGCGTTCCGCCATTTTCTCCAACCACCACGCGCGAGCATGAATGCATGAGTGGGTTATGTATGTATGTATGTGTTGTGGGGGTGCGAGGGGGGAGGTGGTTATGTAGTTCTGAGAGCATTTTGTACGTTCCGTTACGAATTGGAAGGCGAGTGACGAAGTGGCATTCGTCGTTTCTTCAACTTGAACAAAATCAGCATCCAGCGTGTCGCGCGGCGAAGAACTGTGCGTATGCTCATCAAACGCCCTCACAATGCCAAGAGAAACCAAAAGAGGACAACAACACGAAATGATTTATAACGTGCCGACATTCTGTGCCAAGCAGCCAACAACATTGGCGCCGAATTGATTTTCATTTACGTTCCGCGTTCATACTAACGAATCGAATTGCTCACACCGGCGGGGGGTGTATGTGGTGTGTGTGTGTGTATATGTTACGAGGGTGAGTAGGAAGAACGTTCGGATGCTTTTGAAGCAACGTGGAGACAACATTCGCACGCAGCATTCACTCCGCTGACCAGTCACACGTATTGCAGTTGCGCGTAGTGAAACGAATCGTTAATCGTACTTTATCACTAATTATTGGGACACAGCAAATTATACTCTTGTTCCTTACACGTTAAATCGCCTTAATCGTTAATCCTTAACACGTTAAACAAAATGGGTTTTACCGTTTACGTTCCTAATTGTAAGATTAAAGCAATATCTTATTACTTTCTTCGAATTGTATCACCACCAACACTGGGTGTGTAGATTCAAATGCAGCCGCTGGCATTCGCGCTGGAAATGCCAAGCGAATTGCTTCGCCAAATATGTGTGTGCAATGTGTCAATTACGACGTGTGGATTTGTGTGCGAAGCGCTTAATCATACGCTCGAAATAAAAACGATGTCCCACTCGTCCATAGAAGCTTTCAATAGTTTTATTATCGTTTCTTTAATTTGTTTTTTTTTGTTTGTATATAAAATATTAATTATAATAAAATAAAATAATAGGTAATAATAATAAAATTCGAGCTAAACTATAATTAAGTAGAATTAGAACAAGAAAAAAAGTTTTAAAAAAAGAGGGGGCGGGGACAAAAACAAAAATAGAGGAAAAATTAAGCTAACAAAGAGAAAAAAAACTGAACGTTGTGTACTTCTGTGCTCGCTCGGGCAGCGCCGAGCGAAATAAAATCAAAACAAACATGAGACATGCATATAATGCAAATAAAATAAACAATTTCTCCTTCCGCTTTGTACGAGCAGGGCTCGCCTCCGTCCTTCAATTTAAGAAAGCATTCTTGTTTAGCGACTTTTGAAGTCGTTCGATCAAAAACCATCAACCGTCCCACGCGCGGCGCCTAGCTGCAGTTTCACTTGCCTGGGACCGGGCACGCACGTGGCGTCGATCATCAAACAAAAAAAAAACCTAATAAAATTCACTATAAACTAACAAACATAATAATCGTAATGATAAACTAATAATAAACTAATAAACATTTGTTGTTTTGTCTGCGTTCGTGGAACGCGCCATTCAAATAATTCGTTTAATTCGCGTACAATGTTGTGTATGTTGTGGGGTGTGTGTGTATGTGTGATGGCGGGGGGTAGATCCTCCGCATGTGGGGTGTGTATGTGCTGTGAGGAGGGCGGGGGTGGGATGAGTCTACCGTTCGCGCGTCAGCTGCAGGCGGCAGAACTCGTCCAGCCGAAGGCCGGCCAGCTCGCGCCACAGCAGGCCGAGGTCGAGATCGTCGGCGTCGGCGAGATCGGGCGGCGGCGTGGGCGGGGCCTTCGCGGGGGCCGCATGCTACGGCCACAGCTGCATGCTGCGCTGCGCCTGGCGCGCGTAGCAGTACGGCAGCGGCTTCACGAAGTGCGTGTCCAGCGTGCGGCAGTGCGGGCAGGGCACCATGTGGCTGTAGTCGCTGAAGTAGTTCAGCCGCTGCGCCGGATGCAGCACTGGTTTGAAGCACGAATTGCACTGCAACACGCAAAACACCACCGCCAACAATTAGTCCACACTGCCCCGTCAATAGATGGCGCCACAAGCAAGAACCTACCTTAATGCGCTCGGTGCAGCAAGGCATGGCAGCGAAGATATCATACGAGTACATGGTACCCAACACTAGCGAGGAGCCGTCCCACTGCTGCGTGCAGAAGCGGCAGCGGATGACGCGCCCGGGGGCGCCCTCCAGGCAGCCCATGCAGACGACGGTGAGGAATTGTGTCCGGCCCTCGACTTTCACCTGATTTTGCAATAGAAAGACACGGAATTAGCTTCTACTTTAACTTCCAGCTTCCGATGGTGTGCGGCGACTTACCTCAATGCAACTCTTGGCGTGCTGCCGCGGACTCAGGAAGAACGTGCCGTCGACGAGCGGATACCGGTCGAAGACGAGCAGCTGCTCCTCGCAGAGGACGCACTGGACGCGCGACCGCCCCTGCGACGCCAGCGTCGACAGAATGAAGCAGCGCGTGTCGTCGTTGCCGTGATTGCCTTCGTCCTCCGTCTGCAAGCAAACAAAACATAACCTATATTACAAACTCTTCAAACTCTTTCAACAACCGGCTACAAAATCTCCCGTTCTCAGCTCAGTACATTTTTAGTCCTCTCAGTCACACCGCTAACTGTAAAATCTCAATCTCGCTCGTGTGAAGATTGAAATTCCATTTGCACAAATTACCCAAACCGCCACTCTCGCCGTTGGCTAAATGCCTCCCAGCCCCACAACATGCGGAAAAAAACCAGCGAGGGCGGTTTGCACGTACGTACGTACGGCACGGTTAAACGATTTGCCACCAGCCGAAAGCAAACGCAAAAACAAAACGATAAAAGAAGCATTCACACGTGCGCTAATGTGGACGCGCCCAGTACGCAAAACCGGCAACCAGAGGAACTAAGAGATAACCTAAAACAATAAAAGCGGCCGCTGCAACGCCGAGAAAACGGAACGGAACGGGTAACATCTACGAGCGGGGAAAAAAAGTCGCGTCGATAAAAGCGAGCGCCGGCGCGTCGTTTAGCGAATTGATGATTCAACTAAAAGCGTTCCGAAGCGATTTTAAAGTGTAATAAAGCCGAGGCGTAAAAACAGCCGCGTAAAAACAACCGAAAATGCTAATAGAAATATCAGAATAGATGCAAAT